>QFFB01015519.1:0-29093 GCA_003316465.1 Ramaria cf. rubripermanens
ACTATTTAACTACCTAGTAATTGTTCATAAATAGGTAGCTTATTTGTGGACGACCCCTAACAGACATCACCATCCTGGCCTTTTGCTTTCCCTCAGAACCTAGGAGACTCTGGGACAGTTTCAAGCAGTACATAGGTGATGACCTTAGACATCAGCTTGAGACCAGACACTGTCTCCAGAACCCACAGGATGATCAGGTTTATGACTTTGGTCTCTTCCTCATAGACAAAATCCTCCAACAGAATGGAAAGTCCTTGAGCTAGTATCCAGATATGCTTCAGGTAGAAGGTCGCTGGGAGGACCTGATTGTAAATAGGTTGTAGCTGAGCAGAAGAACTATAACCCAGCAGAGGAGAGCCAGAAGGCTGCTGACAACATTGGAAAATTCAACCTGGGTCAAAAGAATATCCATGATCAGATATTGGCATCTGCATTGGCCAGAGATGCTAATGAGAAGCCTCAGGGAAAGCCTTTCTTTGTCACCGGTTCAGGTGGGGCTGGGAAAACATTCACATGGAATACACTGGCCCACTCCTGCAGAGGGCACCATCTCATTGTGCTTTGTGTAGCCTCCTTTGCAATGGCTTCACTCATCATATATGGTCAGACAGCTCACAGCACACTGGGAATCCCTATCCCCATCCATGAGACGTCTTTCTGTAACATCAAGAAGAACTCTGAGAAGGCTGAATTGCTAAGACAGACCAGCCTCATCATCCGGGATGAGGCTGCAATGCAGCATCACTTTGCCATAGAGGCAGTTGATAGGACCCTCAGAGATTTCCTTGACCAGCCTGACCTCCCCTTTGGTGGAATCATGGTGGCATTTAGAGGTGACTTTCAGCATGTTGTAATAAAGATAATATGAAAATCATCATAAAACCATTTCTATCATTTCACTCCTAGTCCTAAAAGACTAAAAACAGAATTTAGATGAATTATTTGGATTTTATCTACAGGATAAAAAGTTTATAACATTTTAGAAAATGTTGGACTGTTCACCGGCCCTTTAACGCCCACTATGTCACCGGATCGAGACCGGATCGTGGATTGGATCACTATGTCATTACAATGTATGACCACTAGATCAGCTCGCTTACATAAGCGCCAAACCTTCGGTGGAACAAGAAGAACAAATATATTGTTGCAGCATGGAGATTGCTGCATGGGGCCTTACAAACCCATGTAATTTGGAAGGGGTGATGTATCACATATACTCATTCAATTGGATGTTTATGAAACAGGTCCAGGAAATAATAGTTGGTATTAGAGGTTTTTCACAAGCTTATTTTGTTTTTATTTTCCCCTATCTTTTTACTCATCAATTGTCATCGCAATTAATTAGAAGGACTCCATTTCTAACATCCTAGGTAATATTCCTATCCATCCAACATTTAAACATAAGCAGAGGAATATTTGCTCCACCCTGACTGCATCCATCCATCCCTGTAATTCATTTCTGCCTCATCTGTCATTTCCCTTCGAAGATATTTTTAGAATAGTTCCAGTATAAATACTCCAATAGTTCCTAGATGATACTAGTGCCAAAATATCACCCAGAACTTTTATCTTGTACAAATCCATATATTTACTTATTAAATCCACCAAGAGAATATTTCCTGACCTCTACTTGCTGTTTCTGACAGCCTCAAAACACCATAGAAATCATCTAGTTATTACTACAGTTCTATTCCCTTGAAACCAAACACTTTTCCACTCAGAATCGCCCAAACAATGAAAAATTTTGTCTTCTGACATCACTGAGCTGAACTCCCGGTTTGTCCCTGAGGCCAAGTGTTATCCCGCACCACATGACCTCCTGCATCATCAACACGTGCACCCCATGTCGACAATATAAGAAAACATCACCTTTATTAAAATATTATTTTATATTGATTTTATTATAAAATAGCAGACCCTCTCCATTGTCCCTAAAGGCATCAAGGAAGACATTGTGGGAGCGTGCCTTCAGATATCACCTCTTTGGCCAAAGATAACAGTCCTCCATCTCACTGAGAACATGCGCATGGATAGAAATGATCCTGAAAGCACCCGGTTTGTAGCATGGCTCTAGGAAGGGAAAAGACCTCCCACTGGATCATACCTTCTCACTCCCCCAACACATGGTTTGCAGTCCTGCAGTGTCTGATCTCATCCATAACATATATCCTGGCATTGAAAGGCCTGCCCAGGACCATTATTTCTTAGAGAGAGGCATCCTCAGTCCAAGGAACACTGAGGTCAATGAGATCAATTCACTGGTGTTTAGGGAGTTTCCAGGTGAAGAGCAGGTCTTCCACTGTGCAGACTCTATCAAGGGTTCTGAAGATGCAGATCAGTACCCTGTGGAGTATCTGAATTCCATAGAAATGGGCAGCCTGCCTCCTGCACAGTTGCAAGTAAAGCCTGGAGTACCTTTGATACTGTTGCACAATTTGGATCAGAAGCAGGGTCTGTGCAATGGGACAAGACTGTGCTTAGTGCAGATGAGGAACAGAGTGTTAGAGGTCAGGATCATCACAGGACCATGTGCTGGAAAAACTGCCTTTATTCCCAGGATTACCCTCTCACCATCTGAGGGAGAGTTGACATTTGAGCTGCACAGGAGGCAGTTCCCAGTGCATTTGGCCTTTGCAATGACCATCAACAAGGCTCAAGGACAGTCTCTGGGCATGGTTGGGTTAGATTTGAGGTATCCAGTGTTTGGACATGGGCAGTTTTATGTAGGTGTCTCAAGGGGAACAAATTGGAGAAGGATAAAGGTGTTGCTTGAGGAGGGTACTGAAACCACTAACATTGTATATAAAGATGTATTACTTAGAGCTACTTGAACTTGATAGATTTGATTGACCCAGATGTATTTGAGTTGCTAAGACACATTAACCTGCTGATCAATTAACCTACCAGTCAATTAACCTACTGATCAATTAACCCCATGCTTCGCACGGGTACCAAAGCTTGTCACAGAACGTTATGTGAGATAATCAGTGATATATAAGAATTTTAACAAATCATGCATGATTTGTTTGTGATTTTGGAAAATGATTTTATTTTGTCCAGTACAGTCAGTCATAGAAACCTGTCACAAAGAAGAACCTTGACTTGTAGTAGTACTTATGACTGATGAGAGTGTTTACATAAATGATGCTGGAAATAAAATTTCAAACTCAGAAAGACCTGTGCAAAAAGAAACAAAACTACGCCACATGTGCACACCGGACATGAACCAATAAGACCTACCATTATACCAGCAACTTGTCATTATTATACTTCCCATCATATCATGACGATTAAGTTATTTCTTCAGAAACTCTTGTCCTCTGGATACAGCCGGGCCGCCGGCATTTCACTGATGCGCATGCTGTGACCAAATCCTCGGCGTTTCGGTATTTTTGGGTCGCCCCTTCAGCTGCAGCAGGTACTTGATCATTGGAAGTCTGAGTCCCACTGGCAGCTCCATCTGCGACGTGCTTTCCATCTGACAATGACATCCAAGGACGTCTCCGATCCCGCCATTTATTGTCCTGCTTTATCCACGACCTTTGTTGGAGTTCATCATCCTCTCTCAACTCCTGAATCACCCCTTAGTCAGTTTAGAGGTGTTAAATACGCCAGTGTCCCCGGACGGTTTCGTCGGTCCAAGCTTTACACTACTTATAAGAGTGTAACTGATGCTAAAGAGCACGGGTTTGTCTACAAGTCTCCGACTATTTGTCATAATCTGATTCTATTATCACTAGCCCTGCAGCACCTCAGCTCAGTCTGGGTACTATGCTGACAGATTCTCTGTTCGGATTTCCTATGAAGGTGCCACGTCTTATACAAGATGAATTTGAGTGCTTGAATCTCGTGATTACAAGCCCTGGAGGGCATATTTCCAAAGCATCTCTTCCTGTCATGGTATGGATACATGGGTGAGGGGAACAGTTCCTCACGCATGCAGCATCCTTCTAACTGCGTGCTTCTGAAGTGGTGGTAATGTCCAGGGACATGGAGGCTCCTTGATGTACGATGCAGGAAAGCTAGTAAGGTCATCTATTGAGTCAAGGCGTCCAGTAATGGTCGTATCCATCAAGTAAATCCCACTGTCAACGTCTGGTAGTATATATAACCCCACCATCAGTTATCGGCTAGGTCTATTTGGTTTTGGTGCCTCTGAGGCTCTACAAGACGATAATCGCCTACTCGGGGAGGGGGGTGTCGGAAACTACGGTAAGTCCGACGGACCTACAAGCTGCTGTTATGTGAAGGTCTCAATTGAGTTAAACAGGTCTTTATGATCAGTTAAACGCACTCACTTGGGTTCGCTCTTATATTGATTCCTTTGGTGGTGATCCCTCGAACATTACACTGTTTGGGGAATCTGCCGGAGCTACCAATATTCATTCCATGCTTATGTCCAGTATTAATCAGTTGGGACCTGTTGCGACACGTGCGATTATCCAAAGCGGCGTTGTAAGACCCCCTGCTGTACAATCTGTAGCCTCACAAGGGGAACTACTGTCTCTTGTCATGACCCGGCTTGACATCAAAACTGTGGAAGAACTTCGTAATACAGCAATGGATGCTCTTGTCTCCCATACACCAAGCATCGTTTACGCTACGGATGATGGTGTATTCTTTAAGGAGGATTGGAGAACAGGACCCACTCCAGAAGGCATTAGCGGCATTGTAATCGGTGACTGCATGTCTGAATCCGCCGTTTGGCGAGGTGCAGTGTCCCGTTGGTCCACAGGAAGCATCATCCAGTGCATCCAGGAAGTTTTTAATGACGTATCTGAGGCGGACGCATTCTTGCGTATCTATGGAATCACATCATCAGCTAATGACCAGGATGCCAGAGAGTCCGCTCTCAACATCATCAATGACGCACGCTATGCGTGGCCAACAGACATAACAGCACGGATGACAAGTACCAATAACGTCCCGGTATATCGCTACGTCTTCGACCAGAAGAGTCTTTGGAATTCTGTCGCGCACCATGGCATAGACCTTATTTATCTCTTTGACAATTTCACCTATAGTTTACCTCCTGGAAATATTCATATATCAAACGCTGGATCTGGACCGTCCTTCGAGGTTTCGGGTGACTCTGTCTTGACCTCAACTCCTGTTTACAACGCCGTGTGTGTCCGACGAGCCATGCAGGACCGTTGGATTGCCTTCGCCAATGGGGATCGCCCGTGGAGACAGGACATGCTTTATGTGTTTGGGCCAGAGGGGGAAGTAGGGGAACGTGAGTTGGAGGCAGAACTAAGCAAGAGACGGCGGACAGAAGAGTGGCGTAAAGCCCTCGATACTATGTCTCCGCAGGTCGTGTGGAACGTGGTTGTGGCATTGGGCAACGGGCCTAAAATGGATTCTAATACCCGATTATGATACATTATTTATATCCAGGTGATATGCTCGTACTTTAGGCAAGTACTAGATAGGCTATTAGTGGGTGAGCTGGCTGGGATACATGATTCTGACTGCTAAGTAATCTCCTGATTTTCTACAGTAGCTAGTAAGATTTATAGTTGACATAAGGACATCCAGCTCCAGGGCTTGGTTGTGTTTGCTAGTTCTGCAGGTTTCCTCTCGACATCTCATGAATGATGAAATAGAATCTGCAAGTTTACAGTCAACGGCACGGCAGTTCACGCCTCTGATGTCCAATGAAGCTTTGTTCCCATGCATGTCCTGTACAGTCACTATTAAATTCATGGGCAACATGGAGGCTTCGAGTAGCTACCTTGTTCTCCATTCAATAATGTCAGGACATGGAACCATTTAATAGGCATACAGCTGTATGCGCATCCTGAGGTGAATCGGTTTGTTGAAATCGCTTCATCATAGTCACTGTATGGCCTGAATCTCCTACAGTACTACTAGTATTTTCATGCATACACACTTCAAAGTAATAAGCATTCCTGTCTCTTCTGTGGCAATGAGTCATTTAATGGGCTGTACTGTATTAATCTAGCGTGCAGGGACGGGCTTTACCAAATATAATGAGGACGTTCGTGACCAGTAAGTGATGGGAGGTAAGTGCCGGTCAAGTAGAGGCATACACTACATATCAGGTAGGGAATTATGGTGGGAGTTCCGTACTCGGGCTGGCGCCCGACTCGGATGCTTGGATGCATCGCAGACGAATCGCTCCGGGTTAGACTATGTCTGAGAGAGGTATTTGGAAATCGTGCAACATCGGAAGCGTCGGTACCTCAATGTGCACCTTTTCACTCAATCTAGATGTGAGACAACACAGGCGAAAAAAATTCAAACGCCGCCCGTGACCGGAATATTTGAGCCTATTTGAGCGTCAATGCAACGCCTACTGCAATCATTTGTCCTTCGTTCCTCTACCACGGTTTCTCTTCGACGGGCCATGGCTTCTACTCAAGCTTTCGTAAGTCTACAGTCTTCCGTTTTTTTTTTCTTGTTCTAAAGAGTAGTCATGAAGAATGCACCTTTGTATGCACCCCTTTCCGAGGTCGACCCTGAAGTGCAGAACATCATCGACAAGGAGACATGGAGGCAGTTCTCAGGTTTGGAGCTTATAGCCTCTGAGGTCAGCGTTTCGGATTTATGTATTATACATCTCATAAAATGAGAGGTTTGCAGAACCTGACGAGTCGTGCGACCATGGAAGCCAACGGTTCTATCCTCACAAATAAGTACTCAGAGGGATTACCCGGAGCACGTTACTACGGAGGGAACGAATGGATCGACGAACTAGAAGTTCTTTGCCGAAAGCGGGCCCTCGAGGCCTTTAACCTCGACCCTAAGAAATGGGGAGTTAATGTACAACCATATTCCGGAAGTGTGGGTGGTACTTCATAATTTACTATTGTACTAAGTACTGATGCCTTGTGGAAGACTGCAAAGTATGCAATGTCCCAGACACTCTATCTTAAGTCTCACATTAATTTTTAGCTTTGCGGCCCTCACGGCCCTCATTAACCCTCAGGACCGCTTGATGGGTCTCGGGCTTCCTGACGGTGGCCATTTAACGCACGGATACTATGTGAGCACCCCCTCTTGCTTGTCACTTATATCGCTGAGGATATCTCCAAGACTGCCAAGAAGAAGATGACTGCATCTTCAATCTATTTCCAGTCCCTTCCTTACGGACTGGATCCGAAAACGCAATTAATCGACTACGTAGCTCTCGAGTCGCAAGCCCGCCTTTTCAAGCCTAGGTTGCTGATTTGCGGCGCTTCTGCTTACCCTCGTGACTGGGATTATAAAGCTCTCCGCAGGATTGCTGACGATCAGGGTGCCTTTTTGATGGCTGACATTGCGCACACTAGTGGCTTGGTAGCTGCGGGCGAACTTGATAATCCTTTTGAGTATTGTGATGTGGTAACCACGACCACGTATGTGGTCACATATTTCCTGGGCGATTTTCTAGTGACGCCGGACCCGGCAGTCACAAAACTCTTCGTGGACCTCGTGCAGGATTGATTTTCTTCAGGAGAGACTGTGAAAATTCAAAAGACCTTGAGAAGCGCGTCAACGACGCTGTATTCCCTGCATGCCAGGGTGGTCCCCATAACAATGTTTGATGTCATTTACTTTCCTCTACCCATAATGTCATTAACAGAATTTTGTTCAGACCATCGCAGGTATTGCCACCGCCCTGAAACAGGCGGCTGACCCTTCCTTCAAACAATACGCCAAACAAGTCATTTGCAACGCCCGCACCCTCGCGGCAGAACTTGTTGCACACGGATACAAGCTCCAAACCCAAGGAACTGATAACCACCTCGTGCTCTGGGACCTTCGTCCGGTCGGTTTGACTGGTAGTAAAGTTGAAAAATTGTGTGACATAGTTGGGATTACTATTAACAGTATGTCAACGCCATCATCACTGATTGTCTATATATACTCACAATGTACGAAGAGAACGCGGTCTCAGGTGATGGTAAAGATACCGGATTTTTGATTTCCTAATGGTCCTAACCTTCAATGTTTATAGCTTCGGCCCAGGTCCCTGGTGGAATTCGTCTTGGCACATCTGCGCTCACGTCACGCAACTTCACTGAGCCTGACATCAAACAAGTGGCAGAGTTATTGCATCGCGCCGTGCAATTGTCACTGCTCATCCAGAAGGAGGCAGGCTCCAAGATGCTCAAGGATTTTGTGCATGCAGCAACTGAAGGTCCCGGTGCCGGTGCCCAGTCCGTCAAGCAACTGCGCAAGGATGTCAGAGCGTTTGCAAGGCAGTGGCCATTACCTGGCGTTGACATCGCCACGATTAAGAGGCCTACCGGAATTGAAGAGGACGATTAATGGAGACCATGAGCAGTCGAATTTAGATTTATCATTGCCTATTGCAACTTTACCAACATTCAACATCGTTGGTTTTTGTATCAATACTTACATCATACAGGTTTCAACATCCCGATTCTTAAATCTATCGATTAGACAGTGTATTATGGTTGTCAGTTCTTAGCATAGCATTTACACTGGAAGACATTATCGTTGAAGTTGAATCCAAATTCCTTTGAGGTGCTAGTTATATATTGTGGTTTGTCAGGGTTGCTACGCGTTCGCCTGTCGGTTTAATCGGAGATTGAAGCCGTGTTAAAGGCGTCCTCACTTCTCCCCTCCACCTCCACCGTTCATTTCCTAGTCATGGACAACGACGAGGTCATGCTCGACTGGGGAGCACACGATGATGACGAGGGCGTGCAGCTACATTCTCAGCAGACCTCAGGTATAGTTGGCCAAGAACACACTGCTACAAAAGACGAGGCCACACTGTCTGGCGCAGAATCCTTGCTTGCTCTAGCCTCTGGAGGCATTGACGCTCAGGATGACAAGGATTCGGACGTTGTGTCTCTTGGTGGTGGTGAAGATGATATGGAAGAGCTATACGCCTACCAGTCTCGCACGCACCTCGGTGGCGTTGCTAGTGGCGACGCTAAATCGGACGAGCCAGCTCTACGTCAGTCAAAGGCGAAGGAAGAAGCTGACCTGGAAGATCGAAAATCCGTCAAAACACTTGCAGCATTTACTTCTTCCGTTGCTCCTAAGAACCCCCAAAACCTTTCTAATGATCCAGTTTCAGATACTAGCAGATCCCACTCCAAGCCAAATGCTCAGCCTAAGCCATTGGCCAGCGAAAACACACGCTCACCTTCTACCACCAGGCTTCCCCCACCCACAGGTCCACTCGGATTGCCACCAAAGCCTGTTGCGGCACCCACGACCCCGTACATTCGTCCCTCTCACCCTTCCATCATGTCTGCTAGTAGTATGGCGGCGCCCACGAGAGAGAGGGACCGTGACCTGCAGCGGGATCATCATGATGGCACCAAAGACAAACATGGACCTCATAGCCATGCTTCCCCAGAAAGCGATATTTTGCCACTGGCCCCGGGCTGGGAGACTCGCAGGGCTCGTGATGGAACGCAAGATATGTACTATTATAACACTAAAACTCAGCAGAGCACTTGGAGTCGCAGTATTGCGACTGGCAAATCGTCTTATAAGCCGGAAGGCTCAGCAAGTCCAGTGTATGGAAGGGGCCGTGTCAAGGAACAAATACCGTCTTCAGTGCTAGAATCTCCTGTAGCACGAGATATAACACACTCTGCAGGTCATGATACAGGATCACAGCCGCGCACTAGGCCGACTCGGTTTGACCTCCCCATCGGAACAGAACCTATTGCGCCCTCGATTGCCCCGGTTTTGACCTTCGAAGAACGCCATTATCGCCCCAATGACAACAGATCCCCCGAACGTTCCCAGCCCTTTGGTAACGGCGACCTTCGTCTGCAACATCAAGCTCGAGGAACATCAGGTCCCATGCCAACGAGTCGCGATCAATCTCCGGCGAATCATCCTACTCATCCCACTTTGCGTCGTGGCAACGACAGAGATTTTCAGCCTACCAATCATGTCCAAAGTCGAGACCGCGGCGAAAGGGAATTACCATCTTATGGCGATCGAGCGCCGGGACGTAACGGTGAGAGGCGGATTGAACGCTCACGTTCACGTTCTCCGGGACGTTCTCGGCATGTGTGGCCTAATGAGCTTGTTTCTAATCTGTGGGTGCGTGATGCTGCAGCCTTGCCTTCAAGCGAGCGTCGCGCCCCTGCAATTTTGGAAGGTCCCCGCCCGCCGTATGGGGGCTCTTCTCCTTTACTCTATCGTGGTGCTCAACCAGCTAGATCAAGTTCTCTTGGACATGAGGATCGTTCGCGATATGCACCTCCTCCAAATCATGATCAGTCATCTTCCCGTACGTTATCCACTCACACCCCGTCTATCCATGCGACCACTTCCCCTACCGAGGTGAAACGTCGTGCTGGCGCTCGAAAGACGCCGCCGAGCCCGTCCCTCGAAGACTCCATTTTACCATCTCTCGACCTCTTCTCGTACTGCTCGAACCAACCCACGGACGCTCATCATGGACCTTTTCCCTTTTTATTTCAATTCTTCTGCCCTCTTGCTTTTTTTAAAATTACATCTCATTCAAATCCGTTGTTTTTGCCATTTTTCGCCATTTCTTTCGTTATTTTTAGGAGACAGGCATAGATCACCACCACCGCCCGAGCGTCCGCGCAAACGCACGCGGTCCAAGTCACCTGATTTCAACAACGTCAACCAACGTCAAGCTTTTAGACCGTCACAGTCCCAACCTTTACGTTCCAACCAACGTTGGAATGATTTCGATCCGAACCAGGCAAGACAACAAGATCATACGATTGAGTTCGATAGACAAGCGCGCGACCGACCTCCACATCAGTTTGAAAAACCTCCTACTATGCTTGCTTCCACATCATATACTGACAGAGTTCGAAATGGAGGTGGCGATAGAGATATCGATAGGGAAAATCATGCGAAGCGCCAAAAAATCTTTGACAATTCTGATTCTATGGGAACCCGTCGACCCCATTCGAATAGTCATGGCGACCGTGATACACGGCTGGGAGATGCTCCTCGTTCGTTCACTTTATCCAACTAATATTCTTTCAGGTGTTGTCTAAATTCCTGATTATTTATCTTTTCCCAGGTCGCAAGCGGCAGCCCCTTCCGCCACAATCTGAGCGTTTCAAAGAAATGGCCGCCGGTCCACCAGCCCCACCGCTTCCGCCCCCTCGCCATGTTACCAATGGGCCTCTCTCATCGGCGACTCCCTCAGGTCCTAGGCGGTTACCGCCTCGGGAGGTCAATCCTATGGATTCCGCACAGCAGGGCCGAGTCCGTGCCATCACCCAGAGAAAAGACTTTGAAGACATACGCGTTCAGGTCGGCAATAGCTCTCAGACCAGGGCTTTTGAGACGAATGTTAGTTTCGCTGAAGGGAAACACTATGAGGAAAGAGGGAGGCCAAGACAATGGGACAGGGAAAGGGATAGGACATTCCCTGCCGAGTTGCCCACAGGCCCTCGTGCTATGGATCTTGATGCTGAACCACCAATTTTTGCTCGTAGGGGTCGCTCGCCAATTCGCCAACGTACAGATACGTCGCCACCTCGCCACCTCCCCAACAGTGGTCCGCGTTATTCTGATCAACGGGACTACCTTACAACTGGCGGATTGAAGCACTCTATCAACGCTACCGATCGGGCTTACAGGGAGCAAGATCGTCAGGGCAGGTCCCGGTTTGGCGAGGTGGGCGTTGGCTGAACACTGAATTATTCAAGGCTGACCTCCCCATAGAGCCAAGAATTTAACCATCCTCGACCCGCTGGTCTTGACTCCCTTCCCAACAAAACACGCTTCCAGCAACAGCAGCATAGTCGACCAGCATCTAGTTCGAAAACGTCGAGCGCTAACCAACTACCTGCTGTCACACATAAATTAGGTGCGGGACGAGTGGTCTCTGAGGAAGCACGCCGTGCTTCTCTTTCAAGCCTTACCAATGAACCAGACTCACAAGAGGCACCCTTTGATGATAGCCAGCGGGAGGTAAGGTTTTTGTTTGGAATTGATGAGCAGTGAAGTTCATCAATGTGTAGACGCCTAGAGATTCCAGCTTAAATTCCCAGGAGCCCAATATGCCACCCGTGTCTGGCTTTGGCAAAGAGCGGCGTAGTGGTTCGTTTTCTGGGACACCACTACCTGGCCTGCAGCCCCAGGTGTGTAACTTGTTGTTCAGGAGAGTCATTTTAACTAGGATTGATGTCAAGATTTTTTTTCCCCCTGGCCCTCGAGCATCTATTCCTCCTACTAATGATCTGACACCATCTGGAGTTTCTCGACGTCCGCCTTCCGTAACAGAGTCTCCTTACCCATCTACTTCACATGTACGTGTATTCTGCTAGTTCTTCATTCGTTACGTTTACGCTGGCTCTCCCAGCCGCCTCTTGATAGACCATTGCTCCCTGAAGAGGAAGACATCCAGGCTGTTTGGGACAAACGCGATTCGACCCCAGGCCAGTCCATGGATACTCTCCAAGCCTTGAGTAAACGTCCCGGTGCGGAATATGCTATTGGCGACCCACCGAATAATCCATTGTCACATCCTCATGAACGTGGGGGTCAGAGGTCTCGCTCTCCCAAAGCTGTCCATCTGTCCGTGGATACTGATCAAGATGATTCGAGGCACGAACGATCGTTGGTGACTCGTGAAGACGACGCGGAACTGCGCAGCGGAGCCAAGGATATTGTAGAACCCCAGTCGCGCAGCCAATCGAGATTCTCTGGCATGGATCCAGAACGATCTAATATGTTGCTCAATGCCTCTCTACCATCTTCTCCGCTTCTTGGCGCCCGTGCCGTCCGCATCCGTCGCCCTTCCAAGCTCCCCGATTCCACGTCTTCTATCGAACACAGAGCCCCAGCTGGCCGTGGGCATCCGCAGCCAAACCGCCCACCCAGGCAAGGTTCCCTCCTTGATCGACTTTCGAACCCTTCTGTACCTGGTGTGACACCTCCATTACGTGACAGGGTGAGTTCACCTGGAGAAAGTTGGAAGAGGAGTGGAACGGGTCCACAACTGGGTCCAGGTACTTCCTTACGTGACAGACTTGAGGATGTAGGTGATGCACGACATGCAAGGAACATCGAGTGGGACCAGCCCTTTGAAGATTCTACCGTCGGATCGAACCGGAGGGACAGACAAAGGCGTGACAGGCCTCGTCGGGGAGGGAGAGGCCAATGATGAAAGAAGTTCGTTATTCGAGCGTCATTTGTAAATTTTATACACCATTGTCGTATTGCTTGCTATGCATGGCTTTCTTTGTTTCAATATCATTGACTCGTTTCATTGCCAGATGGATCCGTTGTTGAGATTTGGTGTGATTAATAGGGAGGATTTGGTGTCAACAATTGCTGAAAAGCCAGCTTTTTGATACCCCACCTCAGGGTACAGTGGAACAAAACAGCACAAAGGTTACTAACGCGTCCGCGCCAGTGGAGCGTTTTTCAACCTTTTGGAGCCGTAAAGTAAGCAGCTCTCGAGATCTGATCATAATCTGTGTTTAAGTAACTTACACTAGGCGAATTCTGCCCCCACGCTCTTGGATTTGTCATCGCTCCAATGCCGTCGCACGTGATCCCCATACATGTCTTTAGGTCACCTCCCCGTCCATCCTCGCACAGTCTAGCTCGCGTTCACGCTTTATCTTTTTCACTTTTGTGACATCTTAAGTCAATTTATGGCTAGCAATGGGCAAACCACCGTTGACAATATGTCCGCCCAATCCGGGTCTGACTCCACTGCAGCAGCCGAAGAATGCCTCCGAGTTGTCGAACGTCGGCGATCTGGAGAACTTACCACAGCCGACGCTTACCTACAGTTCAGTAAAATTTTGCCCAACGACGATCGAAGCAAGTCAGCACTTAGACGTTATATTGAACTCTGTATCGAAATCGACACCGAGCATGCCATCGCCGCCATTCGAGGTCGAGATCCATCGACCAGACGACGAGGTAATATTAAAGCAAAAGCTGGGCCGAGTCGCGAGAAGGAAGTTGGAGCGAGCACATCAGAGGAATATGCGGCGGACACTGACACATCCAGTCCAGGATCGTTTAAACGAACTAAACGAGCGCATTCGAATTCTGACGGCTCAGATTCATCTGCGCGAAACCGTAAACGCCCAAAGAGAACGTCCTTCTCTTGGCATCGTCGCCGAAAACCAAGTTCCCTGTCAAACACGCCTGTCAGCAAAACGCTTGCGCTCACAGCAAATCACCTCCTCGATCTCAAAGCGACTAAAAATGACCTCGTCTCCCAGGTTGACTGCCCCAAATTCCCCAACAGTCTCTGGCTCGACGTCCTTGCCAATCAATTCATTGATCTCGACAAGGTCTACGCAGGTTATTACACCCTGGAGTCAGACCACAGACTTACTGAAACCGTGGGCAACGTCGACATCACTCTCTCAACCGGGGGAGGATTCAGTAAGCCTGCCAAGTTGATTGAAACACATGGAGAGTGGACCATTGCCTTCGCTGCATGCCGACGAGCAGTCGTCTATGTTTATCTCCACCGAGTCAAAGAGTTTGATAAGTATGAGCAGTGCATTATCGGACTCTTCGCAGCAATGCGACCTGCCATGCAGCACTACCGTGTCCTCAATCTCGACAAGGCCATCAGGGTCCAAGCTGGCAGAGACAACCGGCTCAAACTCACCTCTTTTGCCGATTTCTCAGATCTCTCCACCCGTCACCTCAGCACAGACACCAACACTGAACCTCCAGGAGGGAAGGCTCAGTGTCGACCTCGCACAGCCTTTTCAGGACAAATGCCAATTTGCAGACAGTTCAACGCCGGGTGATGCACCAGTGACTCTTGCAAGTATCAGCACCTATGCTCCAACTGCACCGGTAGACACCCAATCAAAGACTGCGCAACCATGAAAAAGGTTGATTCTGCCAAATACAAACATTGCAGAACACTGGGAAAAACCCAAGTGGTCTCGTGGATTCTTATGGTCAAAAGGTGCCGTTACTACCTCACCTTCTGCTTCGTTGACTGAGTTTGCCGACCCATTCCCACTCGCGCCACTGTCAGCCCAAAATGATAGTGTCGTACTTCGTACCATAGCTGAAAACCCCAGCCTATTTCAAATCATCACTCCCATAGATGTTGACTGTCTTGAAGCTCTGCTCGTCACGCACCCTAACCGTTCACTGATAGACTCTGTTTGCAGAAGTCTCAGAGAAGGTGTTTGGCCGTTTGCATGACCTGACGAATCCGCTCCTTCTACATTTGACTTCTCAGAGCGTGATGTCAGTGAATCAGGTCTCGTTTTTCTCCGAGAGCAGTGAGATGCAGAGATTGACTGTGGACGTTACTCTCCGGCCTTCGGTCCTGACCTCCTGCCCAGAATGCACAGCACGCCTGTTGGGGTCGTACCCAAGCCACATTCAGACAAGTTTTGTCTTGTCAATGATCTTAGTGCTGGTCCTTATGCCCCGAACTCCTGGATTTCCCGGAAGGATTCTTCTGTCTGCTTCGACAATCTACAGGATTTTGGCTCCATCCCGCGTCACATCCACAAACATCATAGGCGGCCACCTTCTTGGCTTTTCAAAGACAATGTATCTGGTGCTTACCGCCGATGGCCAGTACATCCTCTGTGGCAGATCAAACAAGTCATCACCATAGACGGGCAACACCATGTCAATCGCTGCATGGAGTTTGGAATGCGCAGTGCAGCCTGAATATGGTGTTCCTTCATGGGACTCATCATTTGGATTGCCATTAATGTCAAGCACATACCCGATTTACTATACTATATGGATGATGCAGGTCATATGAGATGGACCCATCACTCCACCTCTATGAGCCTTACCAACAGTTTTACCCAGCCAAGCAAGTCCACCTACTTTACCTCTGGGATGAAATTGGGCTCCCTCATGAAAAGTCCAAGCAGCTTTTCTGTTCTGTTCTACACATCATTGGATTTGATGTTGACCCTTGTGCCATGTCAATTTTGTTTCCTGATGAGAGCAAGCAAGCTCTTGTTGCTGCCATTCATGATTTCACTAACACAGCCGTCAACCACCGCCACTCCCTGGTGCGGTGGCAGTGACTCATTGGCTGGATCAATTGGGCACTCAATGTTTTTCCACTTCTTTGTCCTGCACTCCAGTCATCTTATGCCAAAATTGCGGGCAAAATAATCCCTAAAGCCACAATTTACACAAACTGTGTAGTCATTTCTGATCTACGGTGGCTAGCAGACACCATTGACCTTTCCGATGGTCTCTGCCTTCTCTCTTCAATCATGTGGGGCCGCTCTGATGCTGACCCCACCATTTACTGTGACGCCTCATTAGAAGGCCTTGGTTTTTACATCCCCATGCATGATTCCACCTTCTACTCTCCCACAAGCCAACAGTTCCCGCCGTTTCACATTTTTTTCTATGAAGCCCTTTCCGTTATGTCTGCCCTTGTATTTGCGCTTGGTCTTCAGCCCCCACCACGTAGGCTGCTGATCTACTCTGACTCTACGAACACTGTCAATATGTTTCATTCACTCAAAGCCCGCAGTGATTACAATCATGTACTCATGTTTGCTATTTGCCTCTTGCTGCCTCAAACTACTTCGCTCAGAGTTTTCCACATTGCCAGCTCTGAGAACTCAGTCACAGATGCCATCTCATGTGGCCTTTTCCACGTCGCTTCTGCTTTGCATCCTAATCTGCAGGTGCATCTTTTCAAACCCCCTCGGGATGCGATGGGGGCAACTGTGTAATGCTCCAAGCCACCATGCAAGACCGGCAACCTCCTCGCAATGCCTGGTCTCATCAAAAGCTCTTGCATGAATGCGCCATTGTACTCGGCCATGCTATTGAGCTCTCCACCTTCCATACCTACAACTCCCACCTCCAATCTTATCTTAATTTTTGCAAAATTCATAACTTCTCCATTGATCCCACCTCTGACACTCTCAGTTTCTTTGTTGTTTTCATGTCACACCACATCAAGCCCACTTCTGTAGCCGCTTACCTCTCTGGAATCTGTAACACACTTCAACCACACTTCCCAAATGTCTGCTCAGTCTGAACCTCCTCTCTTGTTTCTTGCTCCTTATCAGGAATGAAGAAACTTCATGGCTCTTCCATTCCCCTTCAAAAGCATGCCTTAACACAGGATGACCTTTCCACTCTGCTCTCTGCTTACAGTTCCCCCTCCCACGACAATCTTCTCTTTCTCTCTATGCTTTTTACAGGTTTCTCCGCACTGCTTCGCCTCGGTGAAATGACCATCTCTAACTCCCCAGCAAAGCGGTCTTCAGAAAAAGTTACTTCACAACACACCCTATGCCTCCTTCCCACCCAATTCTCTTTTCAGCTTCCATACCATAAAGCAGACTGTTTTTACCAGGGCAGCAAGATCATCATTCTTGCAAAACCTCACTCTTCCGTCGACCCTCTTGCCTTTATGCGCCATTACTTATCCTCGCGTGATTTCCTCTTTCCCTTCCATCCTGAACTCTGGCTTACTTCAGATGGCTTCACCCCCACCTCTGCCTGGTTCACCTCTCGCCTCCGTCACATTCTCGGTGCTGACGTTGGGGGTCATTCAATCCGTTCCGGCGGTGCCACCTGTCTCGCCCTTTCTGGGGTACCTGACAATGTCATTCAAGACATGGGTCGTTGGTCCTCTGACACATTCAAAGTTTACATACACAAGCACCCTGTCGTCTTGCAAGCCCTCATCCATGGCCGTGCCGCTGTTGACGCCCCCCCCTTAAATGATTTCCTTCAAACTCACATCCTACATCTTCTCTCTACTCTTATACGACTGTCCCAATCTCTTTTTTCGTGGCGGCGGCCTCGCTACGCGCCGGATACCTCTTATCCTTGACTAAGCCTGCCGTCGTGGGTCAAAGAATTCGGCGATATATTGCTGACAACGAATCCTCCCTAATCCTCCATGTGTCTAATACATTTAGCTCTAATCGTAAACATCTTACTGTAAATACGAATACGTAAGCAGATTGCGCTATACGTTCTACGATCGGCGATCAGCTTCCTCGGTAATGAATTAAATTTGGAAATGGACCATGCAAATGCTGCAAGCGTGTCAGTATCTGTCAGGTTATGATGATTATAACCACTCACAGTACGATACATCCCCTGCAGTCTCATGCGCATGAAAGACTTTCCGGGCAATATCTCGGTACCTGGCCTGAGCCACAAATTGTATAACTCATGATCATCAGGAATCCGCTCGCTTAGCCGGCGCCGTACGATGTGCCAGCCTACACCGTTATAATGAAGATCCAGCACACGAATAAGCTGTTGTAGGTGATTGTGGATGAGAGTGTGATATAGTCGTGTATACACTTCTTCGAGCGTTTCCGCGACGATAGAATGCCCTGGCTTGATGACGCCGTCGAGTGTCTTGAGATCTGTGGATGCAATCAGTGTAGGTGGATGGATACGCAGACCGCCAAAATCGCGGATGACGAAGCCCTTCAGCTCGCGAGTGTGTATGTCGAAGCGCGCAAGCGTATTCTGCGGGTGTGCTTCAAACGCAACACCATTGAAGATGACTGAGGGAAGAAATGCCTTGAAAAACATGTCGACAAATCTAGTCGAGCGTTAATAAATTGGATAACACAATAAAGATAGTCACGCACGTATCAAGCCATGTCATTCGCTTCTCCTCGGTATCAAGTCCGAATACCAATTGCACCAATGGAACTTCCGCCCTGCCACTGTATCCTGTTTCCACAAGGGCTGTGCACACAATAGCACACTCCCCATGCGCCTCTGCACATGTGTTCTCATACGCTTCACGCACTATCCCCGCTAGATGCTTCGCGATCTCGTGGTCAGAATGGATGTGAGAAACGCTGGCGAGCTCGCGTTGCACGATGAGTAGAGCCCGATCGTAGATAAGGCGCGGGACAACCTCTCTGGAGAAGTGCGGACCCAAGAATGCGGATGGGGGGGAGATGGTGCGCATAGCGGATGTAAGACGCACCCCAAGCGCGAGCTTGAGGGAGTGTGTGTGTAGTGCTGTAGGAACGACTACCGACCTACGGTAGTCAGCACACGAGTGAATCTCGGAATGGTGAAATATACCTCAAACTCTGCTGAGCTAGGGCATTGACGTGATACTCTTCGGAAAGCACAATTGCGTCGGGGAAATTTTCCTGTATATTTGGTATCTGAAGGGCATGAACCGGAATAAGCGTATGGTCCCTGAGCATGGCAATGGGCTTGGCTGCATTCTTAGCTGCAGCTGCACAAAATGGGGCCATGAGATCATCCCAAGCGCCCTGCATGTACAAGCTTGCTCGTGGAACAGCAATGAGGCGGATCAGCGGATGCTGCCAGTCATAGTCACCTGGATGAACTGGCGGGATCGGAAGCATCGCTCGGCGGGCTTTGTGCATCTAATACCGAACACACGTGAGCACTTGGGGATATCGGATATCATTGGAAGAACTTACAGGATGGGTAGGATGTCCTTCTATGATGCATTGCTCCCATGCAATGCTTGGAGACCCAAATACAGGCGCATGTCGTGGAGATTGTTCATAGGCATACTCTGTGCATGACTCGTCAGTGCCATTGGATAGTGGGAAAATAGACTTACGCTGCCAAGCGACTGAGCTCCGAAGCTCTTCTGCCACTGCCTCCCGCATGTCTTCATTGATATCGAATGCGTCGGCGAACTTTTTCCACAGATGGAGAGGGCCTGGCGTAAGCGTGAGTGACGCGTGAGTAGTGCCGGAAACAATTTCGGAAAGTGCGAGACGAAGTTGATCCACCCACGGGGAGAACATTCGGGGCTCATTGGAAGGCGTATTATTCGGGATGAGTGACGAAGAGGACCGGACATGAATTCCAGCTTCTGTATCTCTTGGCCTCGAACTGAACACGTCAGCCATGTCGAGCGCACAATGGGACAGATGGTCCCTGACAGGCTTGAACCGCCAGATCAGCTTGACCACTAAGCACAGAGGCGATATTGGCAACGTGCCTGAGTTTCATGACTGTCGCGCGATTTTCCAACGTACAAAAGCTCATAAACGTATGGGAGCATATCCAGAGGGTCGAGGAGCCCAATTTCAGTGTCAGTTCTAGGCTGTAATATGGGTATGTGACGGAGAGGGATGACTGCGAAGACATCCTCTGGGAAGTAAGGTCCTTCACGCTTGCTGGCATGAGCATTTAATACGATGGCAGCGCCAACGAGGTACTCCTGAGGCTTGGGGCATGGCGAAAAAATGGCTTTGAGGAGAGACTCTGTGACTAGGCATGACAAAAGACGCGACAAAGTGGCAAATGATGCACGATTAGGAGGCGTCAGAGTGGAAGCAGACACAGATAACATCCTCTAAATTCCAGACC
The DNA here is from genome assembly GCA_003316465.1 of Ramaria cf. rubripermanens. Taxonomy (NCBI): domain Eukaryota; kingdom Fungi; phylum Basidiomycota; class Agaricomycetes; order Gomphales; family Gomphaceae; genus Ramaria; species Ramaria cf. rubripermanens. Next base: position 20,266 of record QFFB01015519.1, read on the forward strand.
ACGAACTGAAGCAGACAGACGCGGAGAGGGTGAATAATAAGCCAGCTCTTGCAGGCACGAGTTGATGACAGGAGTGAATATGTGGGGAGAGCGCAAGAAGACCGTCTGGCTGGTTTCTCCGAACGAAGACACAACTTACGAATTAGATAACTTTATAGTAAACGTCCAAACTCGGTCTGAATACGGCCTTCTTCAAAAAACGTAGGGATGTCGGGTGAAACCCACATGGTTGTGACTCGGATTAACGTAATTTGTGTGGCATGTGATTCAAATAGCCACCTATCTGAACTCATGGGTCCACGCCTGGACGCGCTTGAGCTCGTTGATTTCCGCCCTGCCTGTAAGGGTGCTCGTCCGGATGGGATAAACCCTGGGTCAAAAAACACAGACGACTGTGGCTTTCACAGGTGTTATAAGATTAATGTAGCTCCGAAACAAACGTGAGGGGCTAGGGTCATGGGTGAAAGCGGTGGAATCTGAACTCCGCGAAGCATGGCGTCTAATTGATCTCTTGATCTCTTATCTGATATCCGGTTTACAAATGTCTTAGTTGCAGCAGGGGCCGCAGGTTGCGGTAATGCCATTTGCTATAATATGGGACAACACGGGCATTCAATGCGTCCCTTTGGTAAATATTCCACCAGGGCATCTGTAAGTCTTATTTCTATGAGCGAATACCCACGTCCTAACCGGCCATCCGCCTTGCACATGTTCTACTGATCATTTATCCTTAGGAAATTCGCTGGAATCATCTCCCCTAATTCTCCAGTACCCTGGTAACTCTCTTCTGGCGCCACCAACTGTATTACGGATACGTACTGATCCTTGCTGCCCATTTGCACCATAGCGAATCCCATTGTGATTTCAACCCTCGCTTCTCCATGCAAATATTCCCCTCAACTCTAGCCGTATGAGCCACTCCAGTAATCAATCTTTCACCATCGCAGCGTCCTCGCTTGGTTCACTCTCATGTGCAGACCGCGCCGCGTTTGCAGTTACTTCTCGCCTCCTTTCATGCATTATCACAGAGAATCTCCTCAGTGCAATATTTATACCGATCCAGTCTGCGAATTCCGTGGGGGCCTGCGTTATTCTTTCCAACAAAGCTACTACGATGGCCCCACTCAAAAAGCCATACCGCCCGGTGGATATTTTCGTCGTGGTACCCTTACGCACTGTCCCCATTCTCAAACCAATTGGGAACCTCCACCATGTGAATGAGATTGGTCTAGTCGATCCGCTAGATATGTTACCATGGATCTACGAGGTCCGCGATGACCCTGACCTCGAATCAGTCTTGAAGGTGCTGTCATTTCACCGTAGTTAATATATGGGTTATCAGTTGACTAACCTGGCGAATAGCTCGATGTTCCGACTGATTTACTGTCGAGCTTGCTTCTTACATGTTACAACTTCATCGAACATACGACTTCATCCTTAGCGCTGGATCCCGTATACTTATGGAAGAAATTCTCGGAAAGTATCCAGCTTAATCTTGAAATCGAGGATTCCATAGCTCACGAGCTTCGAAGTTCTTTCATCTGGCAAAGTGAGTTTTCCACTCCGCGATTCAGTACCATGCTATACCTTTTGTAACAATCCTGTAAGAATATGCGTATGAGAATTGTCCACGTCGTCCCACCTTGAAATCAACGAGGATAGAATGGGAGAGGGCCCTGGTAGAAGGTCACCCAACGCATCCGGTTAGTTCAAATACACCCCACATATGCCACCATTGAACACTTCCGAGCAGATGCATCGCGCACGAATAACAATCCCTCCACTTCCCTCATTTTCTCCTGGCCAATACGACTTCTATCAGCCTCGTGTCCGCTTCGCGTCTATCCCGCGTACTTGCCTTTCCATCCAAGGTCATTTCGAAGAGCTTCTCGCTCCGCTCCTAAAATATGCGGAAAAGAATGCGGCGAAGCCGCTCAAGGCGCGCCAAGATCAGGTCCTCTTTCCCGTTCACGAGCTGCAGATTTCGAACATCATAGCCAATTTCCCAAATGTCAGCATCTTGCCTCTGGAGTTCAGCGTGTCGACACCCGCACAGGCTAGCATCAGGTTTTTGCGTCATGCCATTGTTACTATTGGAATTATTAACCTATGTTCTTAGAACGTTGACACTTCCATGTTCTCACGAGCTCACATTGAAACTAGCGGTTGGGATGAAAATTTCCTCTGCCCTACGCACTATATCCCATTTTACCGCCTACGCTGGGCCACGTTTCGGTCGTGACATCGTTCCACATCTCGCCATTGATCGACAGGTTCTCATCATAGAGAACGAAGTCGCGAGTGCGGTGTACTTCCATAAGGATCCGGAGATTGCAAAACATTGTACAGCCATCATAAGGAAGGTTTATGGTGGTGAGGAGAATGGCGAGAAAGTCGTGCTTTCCGCCACATTGGCGGAAACTGGATATGGGGATAGGGATGGGGAAGAACCTGCTGTTGTGACTGCTCTTGGGCTGGACACCGTCGACAAAAAGCTCATGTTTCTTGAACGGTATGCTATCTATAATAATGTTTATCACCTCGTGGTGGTAACAACATTTGCCTTGGCAGCTACGTTGACTTGATCTTCGATGCATTCCTTCCACCGCTGATCTTGAACGGCATCGCATTCGAAGCGCATGGCCAAAATACCCTCGCCCGTTTCAATAAATTAACTGGAGAGCTTACCGGCTTTGTCTTCCGCGACTTTGGAGGGTTACGGATTCATGCCCCTACTCTTTTCGCATCAACGGGTGTAACACTTGACACACTCCCAGACCATTGCATCGTTGTTCCTGACGTGCATGACGCGGAGAAGCGACTGTATCATAGTCTGATCCATAACCACTTACACCGCCTCATTCGTGTACTTGGCTTCCATCATGATGGGCGTGGATGGGAAATCGTCAGGAAGAGTTTGCGGGATCGTGTGCCAAGAGGTAGTAGCCTGTGGAACGCATGGTTACATCCTACGCGGCCAACTGTCATGGGAAAGTGTCTGCTGAGAATGAAATTGGAGGGACTGTATCGTGAGGTAAGCTGCCATTCACTGATCTGGCTGCCACCGATCTGGATCAACTAACCTTCCTCGGAATTTTTTAGGCGGTATACGAAGAAATGCCGAACCTGATCCACTACCGGCCGCAGAAGGTGTAAACAAAGTGGGTCCAAAGAACAAATGTTGTATCTAGTTCTCGTGTATGGAGTTATTCTGAAACTTCCATGAATATCTTATTGAAAAAATCAGGGAACTCTTTGTTAGACAGGCGAGCTGAGCCTGTTTCTACCCTCACCGCTCACCCACCCTGGCAAGCTCAATTGTATATCCTCTCGCTCCACCCATGAATCATTCGCCCTCGCCGCGCGACTCGTTGACGAGCAGTGGAGTCGAGCCAGCTACACCATCACCAGCGAAGACACATAGCGGGAGCCCTGTGGCAATAAATCCAGTGATTCTCGCAAAAGTAGGCCTTAAAACTACACATGAATGAACGAGCCGTGTACTGAGCATACCGCGCGTTGGTGGCGTGACATCGTCACACATGCTGACCAACAGGCGCCAGACTCTCGAGCATCGGTCATATGTCATCATCCTGTCGACCGAGGGAAACCTCGGGCCATGGTGGTGCCTCAGTGTCCATCCCGGTGGAGCGTGGTTGTAGGTCGCGAGGGGATGGCGACTAGATCGCCACCTAACCTCTCCGGTGTAGTAGTAGACTATTTACTAGTACTAGCAGTAAGTAGCTACCAATATGCCTCAACTTACTACTCGGAGTCTGGATGCCGCTGTCCAAGCCCGTCTCACCGATCATTCAGTGCCACTGGCAGTGGCAGTGGAGCCCGAGGTCCAAGGACATCGCCAGGTTAGCTAGCCCGGAGACACCTCAAGCTCTGTCATTGTGTAAGAGAGCATAGCTCTCTAGTTGGAGATTATAATCTTTTTCTGTCTGAGTTTCATTACATATGGTCCCATTGTTCTCAGAGTATATAGTGTGGTCAGGAGTATTAGTAATACAGACTCCCCTTTTCCACTCACTATCAGCTGTGTCAGTATTTCTGCAGTTTATCACTCTCAGCAAGGTTTCCCTCTCTACAATGGGAATAGTGCCATGAACTCTCACTGTGAGCATGCCACTGGAGTGTATATCTGGTCAGCAATTTAAGCAGGACAACACACTCAGCAAGCATATGGTACTATGTCCCAAACACATTAGGGCTAATGAGCACACACAGAAAGCAGCAGAAATGCTTCAGGTATGCCCTAGGAAGCACAATTGAATGCACCCTCATGGCAGGATGCATGGTCCTGACAGTGGAATTCAGGCAGCTCCTTTGGAAATGGCTCAGGACCACAGGCATGCAACATGGCTCCATGAAGAAAGACTTGTAGAACATGGGTCAATGTGTCAGAATGAGACCACTTCAATGCCATCACGGAGTGGGGATCTGATTTGGCATGGTATTGTTCAGGATACATTAATAGGGTTAGCAGATGAAGGAATTGTTAAGGTCTCCTTTGTGGATGCTCTGGTGAGTGCAAGGCTGGCCCATGCTCACCATTGTTTTGGACTATGAAATCTGAAGGTGACACTGACATGGATATTTGCAGAGTCAGAGTCAAGTTGCATTCAATACACCCCTGCCTGATGGTCCAACTAGTGGTGAACCATTGGGGCATGGTTACTGCTGCTGCTGAGCAACTTGGAAAGTTTTAGATATGTTGCCTGAAGGCCAGCCCCCCTCCCATATCTGGTGCCTGAACCTCAGGCTGCCCCTCATCCTGACCCCCATGCTGGCCTTCATGCAGAAAACATCTTCTCATGCACTTTCATTCAACTTGTGAATGGTGTACATTTGAGGTTAATGCAAACTGAGTGTACACTGTCAAATGCCTTTGAACTGTTATGAGTCTACTATGGTTGGCCCACCTGTATCCCTGACAAGCATGTGGTTTGGGATGGGGATGCTTCACAGGATAGGAGCACATGGAAGTCTGGGCCTAAGAACAAAAAACTCCTTGAGGTACTGTGGTCTGAACATGAGTGCATGGTGACTGGGCCACTGGTTTGGGGGTGGGGGAGAAACAAAATCCTGGTCAAGTTTGAAGCAGTTGGTCAATGAGGTGATCCTGGCTTAACATTTTGAGCTGCAGGACCTGGTGGAGATCTCATGTGATGTGATAGATGAACATTTGGCAGGGGGGCAAATGGCCAAATTACCCCATTTGTGGCTCAAGGTGAGGGCTGGTGCAATTACAGTGTACATGTCAAGGTGCCCACTAGGGAGAAGTCATCTCACCAAAAGAAATGGAAACATGTGCAATATGAAAATCATGACAATGTCAGGTCAGCAGTGGCTGAAGAACCCACAAGTGTGAGGGAGGCAGGGAGGGACTTCACAGTGGAAGGTGTGTGGAGACTGTTATGAATTCATGGTTATTTGTGTTTTGTTATCTTTTGTCATGCTCATGTCACCTAGATATCGCCAGTGACATGATCCAGTGAGTTTGGGGGCTTCATCCCCTCTCCGACATTGTATAAGTAGTTAGAATACTAGCTACAACAAATTATATGGTGAAGGAAAATCGAACGACACGTATCTAAAAAGCTTCAAACTCCGAGGAGTCTTTGAAAACTCCAAGCTCCACATGCATCTATTTCATTTCAGCTTATTCCATCATCTCAATTCAGCCCAGCCAGATGACTCAGCCATACCCCATCAATTATCAGTTCATTGTTATCCCCATGCTGTCCATCAATAATGCAGCTTCAAACTCTATTCCCCTTCAGACCTTTAACTCCCCAAAATCGCCCTCATTATCACGATGGTCACTTGATTTGGAAGATATTCAAAGACACACTGAGCTTCATCACATGCTTTACCCCCAGTCACCTAAAGCAGCATGGCTCTCAATGAAGAAGTCACATTCCTCTATTCCGAAATCATATGCCATTGGAGATTCTGTGTATTTCCAAGACGATGCGCAGCCGTTCATGTTCCTTGGATACACGGGCAAGGTCGTTCACAATGAAGGAAGGAAAGAATATGAGGCAGAATTATGGGCTCCATACCCAACCAACCTCCCACGTCGATCCGACTCAACCTTCATCATAGAGCTACTCAAGACCGTATACAACTGTCTCCCCCTCGTGTTCTATCATGGGAGTGGATCAAGGAGAAGCTCAGGAGTTATTTCTGTTATTGATTTGTCACCCTCACTCTTATGACTCAATTGCGCCGACTAATCTCATGACTCATCTCAGAGAAAGTGGACCATTTGTATGACTATGATTGGTGGATATTTATAGTGTTCTTGTTATGACTCACTTTGTTTCAGAATGACTCACCTTGTTTCTATTTTAGTTAGTCTTTTCTCATCATGACTCATACTTGTTCTATTTTTGGATCTTTTATTACTCATTCACCATACTTTACCCCTATCTGACACATTCTTGCTTACTTTTGCTATTGTAATTTCTCCCTTGTTTCCCCTTTTGTGTTTTGTGTTCTTGCCATTACTCATCCTGACTCAGACCTGCTTGCTCATCATATGACTTAACCCATCGCAGTGCATGACATCATTGTAGCTTGGGGATTGTATATAAAGGGCTCGGTCTCTCAGTACAATAACAAGTCAAGTTCAGTTCTCAAGTCAAGTCTCTCTTAAGTCTATGACCAAGTCCAAGTCAAGTCCCAAGTTTAGGGCACCAAGTCGAAGCTTTGTCACAGGACATAGCCGCACATATGTCACAAGTTCTACATCATACATCACACGAAGCAGGGCAATCATCACAAGAAGTCACCTGCATTATATCCTAGTTCTTCAGGTTGTACGACTCGTTCTCAGTACCAGTCAACCCACAGCTGTAGTCTCTTTGTCCATGAACGACTGCATTATAGACTGTCCAGGTAGAAGGACTGTTGCGTGCAGGCTAATAGGTATTATTCCTGTTAGTGCATCTTTAACGGTTTTAGCCCGTCCCTCATGATGAGGCCGGTTATGCACTTGAGTTAATACGCATCGAGTCTTTCTGTCTTCAAGTCTTCTATTTCTTCCTCTTCTCATATTTTATCAGAGACAGCCACTAAGGCCCCTGATCAGGGAGGTCTTTAGAAGTGATGCAGTGGCAGAGTGGTTCCATTTTGAGCCATTTTGGCATATATGGGAATGACTACAACAACCAGGTTCAGAGGGCAATGGGGACCATATGTTTGATGAACTGTATTCAGGTGATGCTTTCATGGCAGAGTATGACAAGCTTCAGAATTCCCCTTGGTAGCCAGGTTGCAAGCTGCCCTGGGTCATTACAGCACTCATGCTTTGATTGAATGCTATGCAACTAGCACAATTTGGTTCAGCCCAACTCTGGCCAGTGTATGTTGGGTTTGGAAATCAGTCTAAATATGAATAAGGCAAGCCCTCATATCATGCATTACATCATGTCACATATATATCAAATGTAAATGGGCTTGTGAGTATTATCATGGGTTGTGTGCTGATATGGTGGCAGTTGCCAGATTACATACAGGACTTCATTCAGCAGATTTGTAGAGGGAAGGCAGGGCCATATGTCTTGCTCACACACTGCCAGTGAGAAATTTTCATAAAACAGTGAGTATACCCAAATTTTCACATGTTTAGCAGACTATCCAGAAAAGTAAGTGAGCCATGCAATAGAGTGATGGTGGTGCATTGACCCATGTAACAGAGTACTGTTAGGCAGTATTTGTGAGAGTGAATGCCTTTGCATGGGATGTCCCTGTTGCAAGTGAAGGTATGCTTCTTGGGAATGGCTAGTGATTGAAGGCTATGAGAGAAACATCCTTGGGAACCATCAGAGATATTGTGGAAGAACATCAGTCTGGCCCATGAGATCATATATGAAGATGGATATGTGGTGAATAGCAAGCATGTCAATGACTTCCTCAAGCATGGTTTATACACACCCTCAGATGTGGGTGCACTCTCACAGCTCTTGAGTGTAATTACGAGTCTATTAAAAGGGGTATGCAACGTCTGGCTAGTGGCATGACAGTCAGTCATCCGTTGGCTCTCTGGCAGGGTCGATGTGTTAGGGCTATGGACTGGGGAGCTGGCTTTATAGATTGGTGTGTTGTCGATAGTCAAGCAGTCATGGTGGTAGTAAGTGGCGGGGGAATAGGTGAAGGGTGATAGTAATGAGGAGGACTTGTGAGATATAAGAGAGGTAGTAGCTGTAACTTTAGATATGTAGTATGAGGCTCGGAGGTTGTCTTGCATGTTGGCTCAAGTGCAGAGATTGACTAGCAAAAGATGATGATATATGAGTCGTACTGGATGATGTTTTATACAAGCATAAGCTAATGAGACCGTGATGAATTGGAAAACGATAAGGGGAGAAGTGGAGTGGTGATGTAGCTACCGGGATTGATGTGAGACACGTACATGCCCCATGTGATCATACATAATGTGTGGGAACCGCTGTTCAACCAGCAGAATGCCTCTTCTTGGAATCTGGCTGTGCAACCAGCCTTAAATAGTCCTCTATCTTTGTGACACCACCTTATAAGAAATTGCATGGGATCTTCGCCCATAAAAACCATATAAAAATTACTCTAGGGTGTTTCAAACATCCCTCTATTTTTCCCCAATTTTTGCCTATTTTTCCGAGGCCTACTTCTCTCAATTCCATCTTATTTTGTGCAGCAGAGTTGTGGACCCACTTGTATCCACAACTATGTCACGGACTTTCGATTTCAAACTCCGACCGGTCTACTTGGATTCAGCGGAGTTCTCGGTTTAGGCTCACACATGCTCCCACAGCCCGAAGTCTTGGCTCCTTCAGACT
>QFFB01015554.1:0-25718 GCA_003316465.1 Ramaria cf. rubripermanens
CCCTATATTGTATTTAGCAGTAATTGTAACACTTTGGATTTCCCCTCTACTAGCTGTGTGATACCATCTCCACAGATTTGAGGGTTGCCCTTACAGAGCGGAGCTCTGTAACATTACGAGGTGTAGGCCAGTCATGTACTCCTGCTACCTTCACTGGGTCCGTGGAAACCTGGCCTTGTGAAAGGACCAGTCCTAGATACTCTACTGTCAGCCATTCAAATAGGCATTTTTCTGGCTTCAGGAAGAGGTTATGGGCACAAAGAATCTCCAGCACTCATCTTACAACATTGTGGTGCTCTTTTAAAGTTTCAGTGAAGATAAGGATATCATCCATAAAGACTACCACAACACCCTGATCGATGAGTTCTCTAAAAATATTATTCATCATGGTTTGGAAGGTTGCTGGGCTGTTCATGAGGCCAAAGAACATGACCAGTGGTTCATATAACCCTTGGTTTGTACAGAATGCAGCTTTCCACTCATCACCCTCTTTGATATGTACATTTTATAACCCCATCATACATCCAATTTGGTGAAATATTTGGCCTCTGCCATTGATATCTTGTTCAGGATATCTGGTACCAATGGTAGTGGATAAGCATTCTTAACTGTTATGTCATTGAGCTTCCAGTAGTCTTGAACTAGACATAGGCTCCCATCCTTCTTTTTGATCAAAAAGACTGGAGACGCCATGGGTGATTTTGACGGACCTATACACTGACTTTTCATATTCTCATCAAGGAAGGCATCAAGTTCTTTCTGTTCATTGGGTGACACAGGATATATTTTGGTACTAAAGAATTGTGCATCTGGGACCAATTCAATAGCATGATCCCATGGCTTGCGTGAAGGGAGCTGATCGAAGGACTCTTTGGCAAAAACATCTTTGAATTCCTGATATGGTTTTGGTACCAAGTCTTCAAAAATTTCACTGGTTCAAATTCTGTCACTTGTTATGCTAACTGCTGTGATATTGTAGAGGTTGCTCTGACTGTATGTGGCCACTCTTCCACAAGGACAGCAAACACACGATCACCTTCTTCATTCTCTTCAACCAGTGAGGTGGAATCCTCTTCCACCTGTCCTGGTTCTGCATTTAGTCCCTTCTGCCCACAAGACACTGGACACCTGGACATCTTTATTTCACCTGTGCACCAGTTTATCTATGGGTTATGCTCAGTTAGCCAGGTGTGGCCCAAAATAATGGGTAATCGTCCTAAATTGGTCACTGCAAATGTGACCCTCTCTGTGTGTGTTCACCAAATGTACATATCAGATCAACTTCTTCCTTGATAGAGCCTGCTTCCTTTGGTGTACCATCAATATTGTAGACAGGCACAGCTCGAGGGAGAGGTCGTGTCTTTAGCCTTTCATTCCGTACAAAATCTGTGTCTATGAAAGCATCTGTAGCTCCACTATCCAAAAGGGAGTCTACTGCCATAAGGTGTCCTGAGTCTGGAGACTGAAGTCTCAACAGGAGTTTAGTGTATCTATGCAAACCCATTGCCCGCACATGAACACGAGGTTGGGAGTCCCCTTCTATGAAGGGAAGTGTATAAGAAGAGCGGGGCATGATGGGAACAATCACTGCTCAGTTGGCTGTGGGGACAGGGGAAGACTGTATATTAGTTGAGGGATTTATGATACAGGGTTTCTGAGTTAGTGATGGTTCTGTCGATTGGGGCATGTCATTCACCGACGACTGGTCTAAAAATCTGTCTTCTCTTCTTGGATAACAGCTGGCTCCTTGCTCTGACTCACTCAATCACGAGCTTCAAGCACTGCCGCCACCAATTCTGCAACCATTTCCATAAGAGCCACCTTGGTGATGCCAGCGTGGAGTCTCTCCTAGCATGGTTCAGGACATTGCAGTAAAATATGCCCTACCCGGGTACAGTTGTAACACTTCCGTGTCTCAGTGTGATGTCAGTTCGCGTCAATGTCCATGGGCATGGGTCCCATACTAGATTTAGGGACTGGAGGTATCATTGGTGTGGACGGCGTAGCATTCGCAATGGGAGGGACAAAGCGAGGGGCAGCATTACACTGATGCACATGTGGGGTTTGCATACATTGAATCTCTAGTAATCTTCAGTGATTGCGATCTATTTGATGCACAGCCTCCTTCCAGGTGGTGAGATTGGTGGGGAGCATAGGTTGTGTGTGGATTTTGTCAAGGATCACTGGCAGGGCCCTTGTGTGTACGCATGCATCTTCGAGTGCCAGATCGTTGAAGCCTGTATGTCCTGCTATAATCTCAAAGTGTGCTGTATACTCATTGGCCGACATGCCAGGTAACATCTTGATATCATGTAACTTGGTACGCGTGGTGTTTGCTCAATCTGGATCCCCAAACGCTGTCTCCACTCATTTCAGGAACTCTTCAAAGTTGGTGATCTTGGACATGCTGGCGAGTATTGTGTTCATATTGTTACTTGCCCGTGTTTCCGCTGATCCTTCCTGACATGAATGATAGTGTGAAGAGGATTTTGGTCTTCTCATTCGGGAACCCAGTTGGTTGGATAGCAATCGCAAGTCTAATAGATTGAATAAACTCATCAGTCTTGCTGCAATCCCCATCAAACTTCGTCAGTTTGGCTGCTTTGATTGATCTCATCATCAAAGGGTTTGAGTTAGGGACTACTAAGTTCTGAGCCGCGGACGCTGCAGCCGCAGAAGCTATGTTAATGAAGTTACTCTGCATGTACTGACCTTGTTCCTGGAGTTGCTGTAGCTGCACTGCTTGGTTCTCAAACATCGCTCACAGAAGAGCACCCTGTTTGTCAAAAGATTCCCAATATGTTTCTGGGATCTGAGCCGCCATAATGGGAAGGTAGACAGATGATGTTCAGGTTGATCTTGACCTTCTGTGAGAGAAGGTGCACTAGAGCAGCGATCAAACTTTAACTAGGCCAAAGATCAATAGATTTGAGCAGTAATCTAGCGCAGAGTCCTCAGTATTATGACTAGACTAAGAGTATAACATTACCTAGCACAGAGTCCTCAGTATTATGACTAGACTAAGAGTATAACATTACCTAGCACAGAGTCCTCAGAGGTCAAGATGAGGCTGCTGCAAGACAGAGGACATAGACTACCATAACACCCTAAAACCACCCACAATAACCAGTTGTGTTCATATCACTGAACACTGGAACAGGTGTGGTGCAATGAAGCTGACACCTGCAATGACACCATGCTATGATATCATATGCATTGGATATGAGTCAGATCTATGCAAAGCAGCAAATGACATCATAGTCATTCACTAGTATATAAGAGCTAGGCTACCTTTGTTGCCTAGTGTGTTTCATCACCTATCCTTCATGCCCTCCCCTTGCCCACTGACAACAAGGAGTGTCTAGTTAGCTCACCTTGTGGGTTTATTTCAGCAGGGGAGGGTGTAAGTTATCTGGGTTTTTACACCGCAGTTACTTAGGTAATTACAGTTGTCGACTGTTATTTACCATAGTTTCTGCCCTTGTACCACAATTCTTCACACATACTATCACTACATACTTACTGCAATCCCACATATTGGTTGACTTCAGTTGAGTATCGTGATAAGTGTGAGAATCTTACATGAGGTGACAAGCTGTTTGAGTCTCTCAAAGGCACTCTGTTCTGAGCCTTGAGGTTCTCAAGACCAAGGTATGTTCTGTTTAGTCAGGTGGTTCAAGGGTTGTGCAACCTGAGAGAAATCCACTATGAAGCAGTGATAGAAGTTGATGAGGCCCAAGAATGAGCACAGTTCAGTAACCTTAGTAGGCACTGGCCAGTCCCTTACTCCAGCCACTTTCACTGGGTCCATGGCAATGCAACCTTCTGATAGGATGAGGCCAAGGTATTTAACTTTCAGTCTCTTGAACAAGCATTTCTCTGGCTTCAGGAATAGATTGTGATTTTGGAAAATTTCTAAGACTTGCTTTGTTAAGATGCTGACTGACTGGTGGGTGTAGCCAAGGTACTCAGCTGAAGACTGAGACAGGGTCAGGTCAGAAGGATTTGGCTTCAACTTATAGTATTGCACCCATGCAGCTGTTTGTCCCTGTATTTCATATGGAAGGTTCAAAGTGTTGTCATAAAGAAAATACGAAAATAATTATAAAAATATTTCTGTCAATTCATGCTTAGTCCCAGAAGACTAATGCAATATTTGGACACTTTATTGGATTTTATCTAGAGACTAAAACACCTGTAGCAGTTTAGACACTACTAGACCATTCACTGGCCCTTTAACGCCCACTACGTCACTGGATCAAGACCAGATCATGGATTGGATCACATATGTCATTACCCTGCATGACCACTAGATCGGCTCGCTTACATAAGCGCCAATGGAACAACCAAAGAAAATATCTTGTTGCAGCATGGAGATTACTGCATGGGGCCTTTGGAACCCATGTAAATTGGAAGGAGTGATGTATCACATACATTCACTCAATTGAATACTTACAAAACAGGTCCAGAAAATAGTAATCTATATTAAAGGTTTTTCACAAGCTTATTCTGTTTTATTTTCCCCTATCCTTTTACCTCTTAATTATTAAAATGCTGTTGGAAGGACTCAAAGGAGTCTGTGCATTAACTCAAGCACAGATCCGGAAGGGACTTGAAGTGACCAGGTAGGAGCTGATTATATTTGCTGTAGACTATGCAAATATTTATACTACAGTAGCTAGGGGTCGGAGTCTCAGATCAACATACAAAATAAAGGTCCAGGCGGCGTAGTCACACTGTTACAAAGATAAACTAAAATAGTGAGTTTTCAACATTAATTGTCATCATAATTCATTAGAAGAACTCTACACCAAACATCCTAGGTAGTATCCCTGCTCATCTGATGTTTCAACATGAGCAGGGGAATATTTGCTCCACCCTGCCTGCATGCATACATCCCTGCAACTCATTTCTGCCTTACCTTTTATTCTGCTTCGAAGATATTTTTAGAATAATTCCAGTATAAATACTCCCATAGTTCTTAGATGAAACCAGTGACAAAATATTACCCAGAACTTTTATCTTGAACAAATCCAACTATTTACTTGCTAAAACCACTAAGAAAATATTTCCTAACCTCTACTCACTGTTTCTGGCAGCCCCAAAGCATCATAGAAATCATCTAGTTATTACTACAGTTCTAGGCCCTTGAAACCAAACACCTTTCCACCCAAAATCGCCCAAACAAGGAATATTTTTGTTTCTGACATCACTGAGCTGAGCTCCCAGCTTGTCCCCGAGGCTGAGTATTACCCTGCACCACATGACCTCCTGCATCATCGACATGTGCACCCCATCTGGTGCCGTGTCGACAAGGTATAACAAAACATCGGTTTTATTAAAATATTACTTTATATTGATTTTATTATAAAACAAAGGCCAAGGGCTAACTAATCTACCTACAAGGGAGGCACATGACTTATAGGTGGGGATCCTTTTTTATTATCAGAACTGAATAACATACATGTGTGGAAGGTATTTATATACTAAAGAGTGATTTGGGGGTCATAGAGGGTGAGAAATAGGTCACATAGTATAGGTAGGGTGGGATCTAACTAAGAATAGATAGCAGAGTAATAATAGAGGCATCACAGTGAAGTGTGACTGAGTGTGACCAAGTACTTTGAGGCTGGAGGCCTGAGGTACATGATCCAAAGTCCTGAGGTAGACCAAGATCCAAGGTGACATAGGGATCTAACATGCTTCATAATTCTATTGTGCTGCTCCAGAGTCTCAGTGAATATGAGGATACCATCCATAAACACCACTATAACTCCTTGGTCAATAAGCTCTCTGAATATGTCATTCATCATCATTTGAAAGGTGGCTGGACTATTTATAAGACCAAAGAAACATGACCAAAGGTTCATACAAACCTTGATTTGTTCAAAAGACTGCCTTCCATTCATATCCTTCTTTTATACATACATTATTGTATCCACATCTCACATCCAACTTTGTGAAGTATTTGGCTTTAGCTGCAGATATCTTATTCAGGATGTCAGGCACTAATGGTAGTGGATAGGCATTCTTGATAGTAATGTCATTAAGTTTCCTATAGTCCTGGACTAGTTGAAGGCTTCCATCCTTCTTCTTTATGAACAATACTGGAGAGGCCATTGATGAATTTAATGGACATATCCACCTGGCTAGTTAAATTATCTTCAAGGAAGGCATCTAATTCCTTCTGCTCATTTGGTGACATGGGATAGACTTTGGTACTAAAGGGCTAAGCACCTGGAGTTAATTCAATGGCATGATCCCATGGTTTCCATGAAGGGAGTTGATCAAAGGATTCTTTGAGAAAACATCCTTGAACTCCTGAAATGGTTTGGGAACAAGATCCTCAAAGGATTTGACTGGTGAAAACTCTACAGCTTGTTGTGCTAAGTGTTGAAAGATGGTGGATGTAGCACTGATTGTCTCTGAGTTTGCACTTTCTGTGAAGATGACAAACAATCTGTCATCTACTTCCAGTGAGTCTGAGGATAGTTCAGAGCAGACCAATGGTGCCTCCTCATCCACTATCTGTTGTCCACATGATACTGGATGGTGCAACATCTTTATTTCACTAGTTTTCTGATCTATCTCTGAGTTATGCTCAGCAAGCCAAGTATGGCCTAGGACGACAGGAATCCATCCCAAGTTTGTCACAGAGAAGGTATCCCATTCTGTATGATCACCAAAAGAGCAGATTAAGTCTACTTCTTCTTTGATGGCTCCAGCCTCATTAGGAGTACCATTAATGTTGTACACAGGTATTGTGCATGATAGGGGGTGAGTCTTAAGCTTTTCAGCTTGTGAAAATTTAGTAGCTATGAACCCCCTTGTTGCACCACTATCCAATGGTAAGTCCACTGCTAACAGCTGACCTGTGTCAGGGGATTGCACTCTCAGAGGAATTCTAGTACATTTGTGCATATCCATGGAGTGCACATATGCTGGGAGCTGCTGACTGTTGTTAGCAACTAAGAGAATAGAGGGGGTCTTAGACATGATGTGTTCCGCCATCATTCAAACAGTTTGTGAGGAAGGGGGTAATATGCTTGTTGGGCAGCATACTTTACAAATATCCAAGTACCCAAGGTTACTGAACATTCCATCACACGGGGCATATCTATCACTGTTGACATGTCTAAAAATTCACATTTTCCTCTTTAGTAGTGCCTTGGCCACTGTTTCCTTGTGCAATGGTGCACACTTTCAGTGTGGCTGCTACTGATTCAACCACTAGCTCTGCTAGATCATCCTTAGTGATGTTCACATGAATACACTCCTTACAAGGCTCTGGACAGTGCAGAGAGATATGAACTATCTTTCTGCAATTGTAACACTTGTGCATCTCTGTGCAGCAACAACTAGTGTCAATGTCCATCAGCACAGGACCTGGGATGGGTGCAGGAGCAGAGGGTGTCATATGTGCAGCAGAGGTGGCCATTCCCAAAGATGTGGTAGTATGTGAGTGTGTACTGTGAGCTGGGGTGGAGGTTTGGTGTGTCTTTCTGATGTTTAAAAGGCAGTGGTGGTTGTGGTCTATCTGATGTGCTGCTTCTTTCCATGCAGCAAGTCTCAATGGGAGCATTGGTTGGGCATGTATCTGGTTGAGAATCACAGATGGGAGTCCATGTGCATAGGTGTCCTCTAATGCTTCATCATTGAATCCTGTTTGTGCCACAAGTATTTTGAACTGAGCAGTGTACTTGTCTGCTAATGTCTCTGATGCCATCCTAAGGTCATGCAACTGAGCATGTGCTGTTGTCATTCAGTCTGGATCTCCAAAAGCCTCCTTGACATGCCAAATGAAGTTGTCAAAGGTCCCATAGTGGATATGTTGTCTTTGGAGGTCTCTTTAGCAGATGCATTATCTACCAGAGCGTGAATCTCATTGCTAGCCCAAACCTCTGCCAATCCACCTGACATGTAGAACAGAGCAAATAGGATTTTGGTTTTCTCATCTGGGAATGCTGTTGGCTGGACCATAATCACTAACCTTGTTATGAAATCAGGCTCATGATGCATTGTTTTATGATCTGGCGTTTTCAGGGGTTTTTCCCCTTTCTGGCACTGTATAAATAGCTAGAACCTTAGCTACAATAAATTATACAGTTTTAGCCCATCCCTCATGTCATTGAGGCTGGTTATGTGCTCAAGTTAATGCACATTGAGTCTTTCTCTCTTCAAGTCTTCTATTCCCTCTTCTATATTTTATCAAACCTCAGGGCTCTAATAAACTCATCTGTCTTACTATGGTCCCTGTTGAACTTCTCAGGTTCTGCAGCTTTGATCAGTTGTGTCTTTGAGGATGTTGGGTTCACAAAAACCACTAGGCTTTGTGCAGTAGCTGTTGCTGCCACTGTGGCCATGTGTATGGAGTTGTGGTGCAGGAATTCATTTTGCTATTGGAGTTGTCTCAGTTGCATAGCTTGGTTAGTGAATATGGCACACATGATTGTTCCATGTACTGTCTTTAGTGGATGTCCCAAGATAGGTAGGAGGTTCAGGGAAATCAAGGAAAAGGGAAGTGAGGGAAGGTAGTATCTTGATCTTCTGTAAGGGAGATAGTACATATGAGTGGTGACAAGTGATTGTGTAAACTAATAATAGAATTAAGCTGCACAAGCATGATATTCACACTAGCATGAGTCCTCAGTGTATATGTAACGGTCTACAAGAAGTACACACCTAGCACAAGTTCTCAGAGATCAAGATAGAAGACTCTGTGCTGTTGTGGAGTTTACTAAGTGTTACTAGCACTCAAGGAGTGATTAGCAGATCTTCAGTAGTTACCAAAAAAGGAGATAGGAAGTGTAACAAAATAAAATAAGAGACATTGTAAGGAAAGTAGTAATGAAGGATAATGGAATATGTATGAGAAAAAGGGAACCCTGACAGAACCTCTGGACAGCCTCTGAACCTCCAATCTCTGAAATTAGGGATCAGATGATGGTGGGTGGTGCAACACAGAAGTTGAAGCCAAGTCCCTACTCCCTCTGCACTCATTGACATCTGAGCTCTGACCTCTAGGTAATGTCCATGAACTTAACAAGTAATTGAGCTCCAAGTCAGAACAGAAGAGGCATGCATCATGGAACAGAATCATATTTGGGGAATAGAGTGTAGAGGAGGGGAACATAAGTGTAATATCTAAAGGTACCCATCATCTGTTGGTAAGGGGACACAGGCATTCTGCTGGGAACAAGGCACCATTGCTGATAGAGGCTGAGGGGAATAGATAGCTGATTAAGGATAGTAGTTCCACTAGTGAGGTTGCAGAAGGTGGAACAAGAAATGCAGAAGGCACAGATGCAACAAGAAACTCTTATCAACATGCAAGAAAAAGGGAGAGGATCAGGGTGGTGAGGAATAGACATGGGGAATTATAAGATAAAGGTAGTCTTGTGAGCTAGGTATTTCAAAAAAGCATTCCTATGTGTGTCTGGGCAAAACCAGGCCTCTAGGAGCCCTGAGGCAGCAGTCCAGACAAAAATCATGCTTCTAGGAGGCAGATCCGGGCAAATTCAGCCTCCGGAAGGCCTAATCCAGCATCCGGGCAAAATTTGACCTAAACCCTAATGCCTGATCCAGTCCGGGCAAAAATCAGGCAAACGCGAATTCCCTGTATCAGGCATCAGTATATATTTTCAAGGGTCCAGCGGAGGCCACTTTTTGAGTATCAGTATCATCCACCAGGGTCAGTAGCGAGCCTAAAGTATGTGGTACGTGCTAGTGATCTTATACTTTAAATCGGACTGCTGTGTAGTTCTCTCTCGACGTTGACAACGAATGGATTCTGAAGTGCCTCAAGACCGTTTCCCCAAGCCCATCGATTTCTGTGAACCGCCAAATCTCATTGCATCTTCTCAAGCCTCTGCCGAGGAAACCAATTTTTTCCGTTCCTGCATTTTGTGTGCTAATGGAGCAGTGGCATTGACGACCAGTGAAGACAGAACGATTGAGGTTTACAGCTTGCCAGAGTACGGCTTTTGTACCGCCATTACATGATCTGGCCAATTAACTGTCAAGCTTGCAGACCTCTCGGCCGTTCAACCGAGTGCAGTGGCTTCCGTATGTGCAAGCTCCTAGTTTGCTTACTCTGTGTTCATTCACTGTCTTTGCACGGGATGGCAGCAACCCCAGCCAGACGTTTTGCACAGTCAGGAAACGTCCTAGGAACCTTGTGGTATCCAACTGCCGTCCCTGAGGACCCTTCTACGTTCTGTTTTCTGGCTTCAGTTAGGGAATGTCCTGTAAAGCTGCTTGACGCGTCGGATGGCAGAGTCAGTCATAGTGAATTGCCGTTGGATGTTCTTACAGACGTTGACTGGTTGTAGCTTCGTGCTTCTTATAGAATTGTCGACCATCGAGAGAGGCAAATTGCGCCTCACAGCATGGTATTTAACAGTGCGGCTTCTAGGTTGAGTGTCTTCTGGAGCGTAGTTCCGTCGCTTGCTCACGCCCTTCCCTAGGTTGTACTGTGGTTTCCAGGATGCCATTGAAATATTCGATATCAACTATCCCGGCGAGGGTGACCGTGTTTTTACAAGCCCCTCTAAGAAAAGCAGATCGGGAGTGAAGGGTAGAATATTTTCTCATGTCTATGGAGCTCACAGCACGAACTAAGATAACTCGCGTCGAAATTATTAGGGATCATTTCTTCGCTGGCCTTCTGTCCTGACTACTCGGGTCTCTATGCTGCTGGCACGTTTTCGTCGTCTTTAGTCTTGTTCACTGAGAACACCCAGGCCGAGATCATCCTGTCTCTGGGGGGAGTGCGTGGCCCTATCACCCAGGTAGGTAGTCACCACTCTATGATCCATCTGACAACAATTCCTCAAGCTATGGGATCAGGTTAAATTCAATCCAATGCAACCCCACATAGTATATGCCACCTCGCGCCAGTCTAACACTATTCTAGGCTGGGATATTCGCGGAGACACATCGATGCCTCTGAAAGAGTTTGAGCGACCAGGTCTTACGAACCAGCGGCTTAATTTTGATTTAGACATGTACGGAAGGACTTTGGTGACGGGCGATCAAGTGCGCTGTGACCGAGTGCATTTTCACCTAGTGCTGACCTTCGTCATGAGGACGGCTTTATTTCATGTTTTGATTTAGATACGGAGAAATCGGAGGAACCTACCCTAAGATATAAAGCTCATGATGGCGAGTTAGGGCCAAGTGTATCTGTCCCGCTGAACTGACGCCCCGTCAGACGCTATCGCAGCTACAGCGTTACATCCCTTCAAACCAACTCTCCTTTCCGTTTCTGGTTCCCGACATTTCAATAACAGCCTGTCTGCAACCGGGGACACTTCGGATTCCGAAACTTCCTCTGACGACGGATTCAGAATTCAACCCCGGCGATCATACCCTGTGTCTCGAGACACCAGCATAAAATTATGGACTTTTGCCACGAGAAACTAATTACCAGTGGGAAACCCATCTTTCGATGGAAAATGAGGGCGAAGAATGATTTTACAACTCAGTGGAATCTACAGGTTTCACCAGTGTCATCTTCACGCGGCCTCGTTGTGTATTTTTGTCCTTCTGCACAGAGATACTCACGGTGACCTTGTCAAAAATGGCGACTGTCATCTCCTTGCCATTCTGCGATAGCACAGTAATCGTGTACTCGTCGGGATCGAACTTGGTTTCGCGTTTAAATGTAACCAAGCCTTCGATGCCCAGCCTGTGCAGATCACAATTGAGGAACGTGTGAGAGGAGAATAATCGACGCTCACACACTCACTTGTAAACAAATACGCCCAAACCGTTTCTGAAGGTCCGAATAACAAATGCTTCCTCCTGTACCTCGACCTGTTCCCCGTCCTTCCGTCCTCGTGCCTTCAGAGCTAATCCGACATAAAACTCGACACTGGCTCTTCCAGCCATCTGAGCCATACGATGACGATGATTGACCGTGTCTAGTATACGTTCAACGTATGCCTTTCCGTGGAGCGAGGCATGTAGAGGGGTGTATGAAATAGCTGCTGCTAGCTGACGATGTGCTAGGATATCTACCCGCGAACATTGATGAATCGTGACTTGGTGACGGCGGAGGTACTCACCAGCGAAACGGCGGATTGGACTGGTGAAATGAGTGTAGATTGGGCTTGCAAGCCCATAATGACCAAATGTGTCTCGGCCGACACTACCAGCGCAGAAGTACTCTGCGGAAAGCATGCACCGAGTGGCCATGATACGGACAAGCGTATTAAAAGCTGGTTCGCTTGGATCCTGATATATCGATAAACCCTCAAGCAAAGTTATCCGATGCATTGCCGAACTCACAATACAAAGATCCAAAGATGCGGCAAGAGCGCCAGAGCTTGTCACATCAAGATTCAAGCCTTTCCGCTTGCGTAAAATATCTTGAAGTTTTTCAAAATTTGTTCGTGGGGGTGGAAGATGTCGTCTATCGAAAGAGTTGAAGTCATCCTTGGCAAGGGAGACACTACTGACCTCAAGACTGCCGTCTGTGGGAATGTTTGCTGGATTTTCTGGGCTACGCTAATATTCGCCAATAACATGAATTCTTCAACGAGACTATTTGTCTCTCGCATCTCCTTTTGTTCGACGTCTATTGGGTCGGACGACTCGCTACTATCGAGGTGGATTTTGACTTCTGGAGATGCGAGGTTAAGAGCCCCCGCCGCCATACGCTTCGCTTTCAACTTCTGGGCAAGACTATTGAGTATTCGAATGCTTGCTGTAAGATCATCCTGAAGATGCCTGAGGACATAATATGACAGGTAGATGCTTGACTTCCAAGTAACGAGCGGAACTCACGGGTCGTCCTTACGAATTTGAGCTTGTTCGTATGTGAAGGCGGCCTTCGAGGCAATCACTGACTTTGTGAACCGTACATTTACGATGTTGGCTGCAGGTGTTAGTTCCTACATGATACCCACAGAAGCCAACAACCGGCCCTGTTAGGCCTGGCAGCAAGTGTAGAACACTGACACTTACCCAGATAGCAGAGAAAGCTAGACGTTCAACATGGGGCCTGAGAGAGCACAAGTTGGTGCCCAAGAGGCTCGGCAGCATGTCAATCCGTTTGTCAACCAGGTACACCGTTGTCCCTCTTGACGCTGCCTCTGCATCCATGGGATTATCAGGGAGCACGAAGTGCGATACATCAGCAATATCTGTTTTTACCAGTCAGCACATGGCTTGTATCCTAAGAAATAAAGCCACGCACGAACTCCAGCTTCGATATTCCCGTTGGGAAGAACACGAGCATGTAGAGCATCGTCGATATCCTGACAATCTAACCATTCAAATCAGTGAAGAAAACACATGATGTGCAATCAAAAGTACTGGGGGGGTCAATGCTACAAATAAGAAGGTTTCGTAGGTCCTCCCTATCACGCCATTCTGGGCCTGCCGAGCTCTTATGGGGGACAGTCCATTTATCACCCTCAGAAGGGAGGCAGTCTAAAATTGCTTTGCCAAATGGTCTGTATGGCACTTCGAACTCAAGCAGTAAACTTTCTTGTTCGGCTTCCTTGCTTTCGACCTGTCCTAGGGCCCTAATAAAGTGGCCTTCTGGATAACGTGAAGTAGCTGACCAATGGTCGATAGTAACCAGAATCTTCTGCGTTAAGAGCGTGGGAGCTTGACGAGTGCGTAGGCGTATACGTGGAAGCAATCGCGAAACGGGAGTCGCAAAGACAGTCTGGACAGAGAGTGAATGTGCGCTGGAGTTGGAAAGAGATGTTCTATCAATGTGGCAGACGTAGCTGAGTGCGGAATGAATTAGACCATAGAAAACTGAAGGGGGAAATGCTGACGTACGCTCGCCAGTTGCGCTTAATCACGCCGACCACTTTTCCAGTAGGCTGCTTCTCGGATGGGGATTTGGAAGCCGTGTTCCGTGCCAAAAGCCTCTCCTTACGCAAGAGTTTTGCCTCTTCTAGATCCTCAATTTCTTCTTCCGAGTCTTCCGCGTCGTCGTTCTTTAGCGTCGCTGAAGGATGAAATGAGTGAAATGATGTCTGAGGTAAAATCCTGTTGTTATACCGTCTTGATCAACCACTTTGTCCGCTGGAGCTTTCCATTCGGATTCCGGAAAGACTTCGATAACGACAACGTCTCCATGTAACGATCTGTTCATGTGCTCACGGCCAAGTAAAAGGACCGGCTTAGAATACGCGGGCACGTTCACCGCTCCCTATGCTATGGTCAATCCTGATAGTGAGGTGGATAGAAGCGGATGGACCTCTAGATAATTGTAGGCGTTTGCATTGAAATGGCCCTGATGTAATTGGCCGGACTTAACCCCAGCGATCAGGGTTGCCGTTGGCAAATACTAGAGTCATCTCTATGAGAAAACATAACGAGGTAAAACAAAAGTGCTCACATCTGCATACAAAGCACTCCGCGATGCAGCTGTCGTACGGGTGGGTTCAATCTCCTCCGAAACAACAGATAGAAGGTCGAGTAGAAGAGCTGCGTCTGAGCCCATCATTCCTTCAACATACTGCCGGACTGTGAAACAGCATTAAGCGTGACACGCCACGCAATTTTTTCTTGAATAGGGACTTGCCAGATACAGACACGATGTTGTCCTTTCCCGCTAGACTCCGATTGGCAGCATCATCTGTTAATAGAACAGCCGTAGGCCGAGTTATCCTCTCCCCTCGAATTGGTGGAAGGTTCAAAGCGATGTGAGAGTTATACCACGCCGTTGCCATTCGAATAGCTGGCGTTACAGTGAGGAGATGGGTTGCCCATTCATGAGATGAATCCACAAACCCCTGTCATTGCGATCGTTTGGATTTTCACTCTCTGTCCGTATAACAGCGGTGTCTCTGTCTTACCAACCTGTCTCAACTATGTGACAACACTGTAAGAGAAACGTACGTTCTATACTCATTGTAAAACACGTATAGTTTCTTGTCCTCGGAGTCGATGAGGCCATTCAGACGGTTATACAGAGGCAGTGACCGGTGGCGGACTTCCTCCATGACAGTTTGGAGCAATATGATGGGTGGGTTGAATAGGGTGGACTCAAGAAGATCCATCTGGTGAGTGGAACATCAGGTTGGAGGATAAACTGTGATCGACTGACTAACTTGGTGCAGGAAGACATTGGTATCTGGTACAAGTAGGTGCCCAGAGGCAAAGAGGCTATGACCTAAGGCGCCACGTAGAGGGAGTTTCCTGCGTGCCCCGTGCGCTGGGCTACATATACTGCATGGAAAAAGCCCACAGGGCACATCGTCCCTGAGGTAGCGTTCTCTTATAACTTGTGTCGAGACAAGAAATTATCAGACGAGAATGGGGAATGTACATCACAGAGCAAACCTTTAATAATTTTGCCCCGGGCCGTCTTTTTGAAGAACTTGCGCTGTGATTCTACAGCGTCCGTGCGAGATCGCTTCCGAATGGTAATCTCAGCCATGAATTACGCTAAAAAGTCCTGGTGTCACACCGTGATGTCTTATTGTCACGTGGATCCTGACCGTCAGCTTCTTCGACGAATACCTACCTGTGAGATCCTTGACACAATACCCTCACACTTTTTGACATGTGTTATGTTTTCACCGTACTTTCCATAAAGACCTTGTGTCCAGTGAATTATCCGGAGGTTGACAGTGTGATGATGCGCGCACTGAAGTTGCTTACCAGCCTCTCAGGCTGTCATACTGCCTCCACGTAAAATTGTAGTGTTCTACCTGTTCTGACTACGTTTCTCAATTCCGTCCTATCAGCTCCATAGGTGCAGATTGCGGCTTGGGTCTGAAACTATGCGCGCAACCGATCAACGGTTCTCAGATCTCAGTCCTGGCAAGTCGTGCAGTCGTATTGCAGCTGTATCATTCTGTAGTTGCTGATCTATACTCTCTTGATATTTATGAGACGGTGAGAATGCTCAGTGCCTAATTCCGTGTCGTTTAATGTGACTCACAGAAAAGCTTGCCTTGTGTTGTGGATTTTGATCACCGAAAATGTATGCAAAGCATGCGGGTCCGAATATAATGAGATGATCCTTGGACCCAGTCATCAAGGAACCATCCCATCTTCATGACCATTAGTAGTTGAGGGATAATCACTATCCACGATCTCAAAACGCTCAGCTATTCCTCAGCGCTTCATTATTTGTCAAAGCACCTCTAAATTACGACGGTTGACTCTGTTTCGCGATATTTTCTTGCTTTCTCTTGTTTCATGGTTATCTCACATCCTATCTCCCTCTTATCGGGCAGTTCCATACCCGATCGTCCTCTCAAATAACGAGCCTAAGGAATATCTATTACTCCCCAATTATACGACAACTACTTTTTTTGGTACGTATGTTAATCGCGCTCAGATGCGGATTCTTTCCAGGGCTTGAGGACACGTTATCGGTCAGCGAAAACCCCGGTGATAAATTTGATAGACATGGGTAGGGTGCATTCGTACGTCTGGTGAATAGTGCTGCAGTGTCAATCGTAGGAACTAATTTCTGGCAATGAGCAGCAATAAGCCCGATGGCAGAACCTCGAAACCCGCATTCGCTGTCGATTAAGCAATATAACTCTGCTTCTATATGCTACCTAATACCCTTATCTGGGATATTTCAGGTTCTGTCCTCCCATTCGGTCATGAGACCAACAGCAGTAAAAGCTAAAACGGGTGACGACATCCAATCCGCTCTGGCGCTCCGGACGCGGCCTCCGAACGCTGATCGAAGCTCGCTTTACGGCTCTTTACCCATGCTTGAACCACTTTACTTGTTGGAAACACTATCAGAGAGACGCCTAGCATAGGGATGTGATGCTCGTTTGGTAAACATCCCACAATTTTCGGTACTCACCCTATCCTTGTTGAATTAATTCTTGTGGAGGAATCAGTTGTGAAAGCCACACGATTCCCCAATATTAAAGAACATGATTAATTCTCTTCGTTGAGCTTTCAGATCTTTCAAGTACAGAATAGGTGAGACCTTCCATTACTACCATGCCATGTCGGTGACGCAGAGTTCCACTGCGCAACTGGTTATTTGCATTTATGGGGATACATACGTTCGCCGTGACAGTATTATTGCTCCCTGGTGAAGAATTTAGGTGCTGGGTTGGGGTACTGATAGCAAAGAACAAACCCGTTCAATCGTGTATCTTACACCAAGCATTTCGCTACGCCGAACAACGTGGCCATCACCCAATATGTACGGGTTACGATGGGCGACGTCCGGTGTTGTACTGGACTGCTCAGCATGTGAGAACCTGGGCCTGGATCCAACCTAGGAGTCGAACAGTCACAGCCAGTGGCTCGGGGCGGATGGACGATCCTTCCGACACTCACGGGGATGGATGTCGCATTAGAGTGCCTGCTCTAACTTCTGACTCCACTCACACTCATCGTCATCACGTGATGCCGGGACTATTATAATACCTTGACGACATACCCGGAGGGTAGGAAAAAAAATATCGTATTCCATGTCAGAAGTCGGACCGAAATAATACCTTCCAATGGTATTGTGCACGCAGCCACCTGTTTAGGACTGGCGGAATTGATGCACTGCTGTGAAAGGGAAGAAAAAAGGACCTGGTACTTGAATTTGTCCTCAAACTTGGAAGTCATGCAACGTAAATGGGCAGAAAACAGTGTCGCTTGCATCCCAGTGTACTTATGTGCGATGCTGCCCAAGCCGTGAGTGATTTTGAAACGTTCCTTTGGTGTGCGTTGAGAAAATGATGACTGCGGTCATGCGGGCGCCTGAAGAGATCCGCCAATCTGAGATGGCCACCCTAACCTCAGGGGTGCTGGTAGCCCGTGCCCTTAACACTCGCAGATTGTTGGACGTGCGCCTAATGGAAAAGTTGCGGTCTGTTCGTGTAGCCGACAGACAGCGTTGAGCCTGGTGTCTCGGCCGATGCACGATGCACGTGCAGCGGGAGTTCGCATGAGCCGTTGAGGGGTGGCAAAAACGATGAGGTTGTTGACCCCTTGTAGTACGTAGTTGAAATCCAAATGATCGACATGCGCCACGAAGGTCTTATCGATAGACGATCTGCAAACGCTTGCAGCTAAGTATGTTCGGCAGCAAACTTGAGTCGCTTGAAGGTTTGGCAGCAAACTTGGGACTGACGAGGACAACGGGGAGTCCTGGCCGCACCGCAACTCCCCGGCAACTGGTGGAAACAGCTATTTTGTGTGTCACGGGCTGGCATGAGCGAGTAGATGGCTGGAGGTTGCGGTGATGGAACGATGACATGGAATTTTGTCGGTAACTGGCAAGTTTCTGCACAAAAGCAGGCTAAAATGTGTGATTTGTCACCCTCGTCACGGCTGTGATCGGGCTGCTGAGGTCGCCAAATTATTTTGTGACCAGACAGACGATCGATCGGCCAGCTGGGTGTGCGTTCCGGATTTGTGAAAATCTGTTTGAGACTTGGATAAATTCAACGGGAGTCTGAGACAATCGCTTACGATCGATGTGAGTGGTCCACTTATAATATTTTGCTGTCTTCTCCCTGGCCCATAGATCGACCATGAGCTTCCTTACTTTCGATCGCACTGCCTTGTTCACCCACCCTCATCCAGATCATTTCTTCATGCCTCCGATCGACAATCAGCACTCCTCCCCGCTCCCGTCCTCGTCCACAGCGCATCTCTCTATCCCCAAGCTCGGCCAGACTCGCTGCTGTACGTCCACGTCCGCCTCATTGCCACACTAGCTCACGCTCCACCAGACTGGACGCTACTTTCGGCAGATCTCGAATTTCTCTACGTCGACCCAGTTCTGCACGCCCATCTCGGACCCCAGGCAGATGCAATGATAGGCAGAAAACTTCTTGAATTCGTTCATCCAGATGAACATGCGAGTGCCCAGCAAGACCTTGGTAAAGTCCTCGAGAGTAGGACACTACACGGCTCAGTCACCCGGTTAGCACGATTTTCTTCTCATTCCCATTGACTCACCTCTGTGCAGCGTTCGGTATTCACGCCTAGGTCGCACACGGGCCCGCTTGGGGTACACCGGGGTGCACAACAAATTTACAGACGAAGACAAGGTTTCCTTCGATGAAGATTACATGGCGTGTGACCTAGTCATAAATTGGGCAGCGGAAGGCCTTGTTCTTTGCTTTATCCATGCCGTAGTTGGTGTGTTTTATCACTTCCCGTCTTATCATGTCTCCCGCTAAATTTGCTTCTAGACATGTCTCCGCAGGACAACGATGAACGCAATCGCACTCACTGGACAAATTGGTGCGGCACCCCGCATATGACTGCTGAGGTGCGCTCATTTTCATATCTGTTCAATTCCGGCTCACCGTTTTTCCAGCATGGAAACGAACTGTATCACGCCCTCTTCCATATCGCCCCGCACATTGCTCAAGGCGCACCCCCTCCCACCCGTGTCTTCCAGATTTTGCACAACTCCACCGACCGTCCAACCCTCTTCTCCTGGCCAGGCGAAGGTTATATTCCTGCAGACTATGGACGACTTGCCAACGATGTCCAAATCGGCGGCGCAAATGGCTCAGATGCCAAGACGTCTTGTACCCGTCGCTACAAGGCACAGCAGATTCTCGACAGCGCTGATGGTTCTGTTCGAGACGTGGAGAGCATATTCATTCCCCATGGTCGTATCATATTTGCCTGCCATAAAGCAACTCCGCACCGTCCACGCGGACATCCAAATTCCTATCCTTTATATCCTACGCCCGCGCAATTTTACGACACGCCGGGTCACGCACATACTTCTTACTATCCCCCCGTCCCTGTCCCGTCACAGGCTGCTTCATATCCCGGGCCAGGCGGCCACAGTTACTCGCATTACTCACAGCCTTCCCACCAGTCGTCTCACCCACATCCGCATGCCCCTCAAATACACCACCCACACCCGTCACCCTTACCCGCCTCTGGACCGCCCTCTCCCGCGGGATCACGTGGTACCGGTACACAGTCACCCTATCAGCACCAGCAAACGCAGACAGAGTGGCCTGTAAATCCCCCACACCAGCCTCCATACATCGAGCACCATTCCCAGAATCAGCGCTACTCTCAGCCGTTGCTGAACGACGTCCCTCCCCCACGCCAACGCCCGGCACGGCTCAGCCCCGAGATAAACAGTGGTGTCCCCGGAGCAAACACACGCGAAGTTTATCCAGGCGGGGGACGGGCGGGGGGGAATCCACCTGTGGGCGTAAGTCGATGTGCGGCGTGTAGAAGTACTAGCAGCCCCGAATGGCGCAAGGGCCCAAGTGGGCGGAAAGACCTGTGCAATGCTTGCGGTCTGCGATACTCGCGCGCACGAGCGAAGAAGGAGGGTATTATCTCCCAGAGACGACGAAAAGACGCTGGAAAGGCACCGACGCAGTCCTCAGGACAGGGTTCACCTAGTAAGCGGCGAGGATATGCTTCGAGTGGGTACGTTGAATACCCTCTCGACGAGCAGCACCAGCCAATGGGTGCTGGGAGTGGTGAGGGCAGTACTCCTTCGCCGTCCCCTCCACACGACTATCCGCAGTCCCAGCAGTCCAGCTCTAGTTTATATTCCTACCCGCCCCCCGTCGATCCGCGACAGCAAACCATGTATATCGGGCCGTCACATCCGTACTCGACCCAGCAACAGCATCAACATGGGAACGGGTTTTTGGCCCCGGCGTCAAGTCCCGCGCCAGGAGACCTATCAGGGGGGTCAAGCTCAACAGAACCTGCAGTTGTAACATCAGCCTCCTCGTATGAGCGTGCGGGGATACCTTCAAATAGCCGGCATGCTCTCGAAAATCAGCATGTACATTCCTAAGGCCTGCATTACAGGCCATACGTACACTGGCTCATACTCTACTTCCTGACCTTGACGCACAATCATCATCAGACCCTTCTCATCTGCACTGCCCGTTTCTGGCTACCGTCTGCTTTCCTTGTTCTCCACACTCTTCTGTGTCATGGGTTTCCTCCTCTCCTGCCATTGTTTCTGCCGTTGTAAAGTACTAGTGTGAATTAGCATTCCAGCTGAATATCGATGCCCTTCAATCTAGTAATGTAGCACATGTAGCAGATGTAGTAATGATGTAAGGCTAGATAAATGGGCAGCTAGTAGTAATGTTCGTAGATTGTAGCGTGCGAGGCGAAGCAAGACGCGGCATGCGATATAAGTATATGCCGTGTGAGAGAGAAAGAAAGAGATTCAACTAGAGTGTTCGAAGCGCTTAGCGCTTGCACTTTATCTACGGTGTACTGACCACCCTAATAATATGAAACAAAGTGATAATGACTACTGTAGCGTTTCGACCAAGTGTTCGGACCACTATGGCCGTGTTGGACCTACTGTTCGAGGAGTCCGTGACACGTGACAAACGCCAAAATTGTTCGAACACTCGGTTATGTTGGCTGCGATATGCGAAAGAGACAACCAGCTAAACGAATCGCTGATACGCACTTCTGGGAGGAACTCGGTTCAAGGTACCTACGCACTCTGTCTGACCTGGTGTTCGATGGGGTATGGTGACGCGTGACATAGACCGAAAAGTGTTCAGGTTCGAGGGCGACCGTGACGCGTGACCGAACACTTGCTCGAAACGCTCCAGCATGTGTGAGGTAGCAGGGGTTGGTTTGACTTGCACCCGCAGATGCACCCCCCATGGTTGGAAACGCAATTCTAAACCTGTCACGTTTTCTGATGATTACATCTTTGGACTTTATTTTGTCTCTTACCGTGGAGCCTGAGGAATCCCTCCACTGGTCCTCCAGTGGCGGTCAAAGCCCCTCGCATCTCCTATGCATCTGCGGGTGTGGTACATGGGTCATTAAAATATTAGGGGGTATTTAAACACTAGCAGAAAAGTGGGGCAGTAGCAGTGGGACTGGGAGGCAAGTATTGGCCAGGGAGGCAAGTGAGGGCCAATCCCTCATAGAATAGTTTGGCATGGGGGGGGGGGACCCAAGGGTGTGGGTCCTGCAGTATTAGGTCTTAGTCAGTGTATGTTGTATGGTCTAGAGGTAGTGAGATATGGCTTAGGGTTTGTGGTCCTTATTTGGTGCAATGTCTGTATATTTGTCAAAATGTCTAGTGTCCCAAATATAATGCAGCATTGCTGGGATGATCTTTGGGTCCCCCAGCAGGTGTGGGATGGCATGACTGGCCTTGCCAACTTTGGGCCTTAGTCTTTCTCTTTGCACCATAAATCTCTTACATTGCTTCAGGTAGTGTGCCACTGTCTCAGGCTTGCAGCAGTGTTTGCATAGGGCTGATTCTTCCACTTTGATCTTCTTGAGGAAATGGTTACATCAACAAAAAACAGGATGGTTTTATGGCACTGGATAGCCTAGATAGCTCACCTAGCCTGGTAGACAAGTCCCAATTATTGGGTCCCCATAGGTCTGCAGGGTGGACCTATAGTGCTCCACATAGCACTACATATACCTATGGATTAGATTCAAGGCTCTCTAGAGTGGGGGCCCTGTAGAGACTTATAGTACAATTGTATCATGGTGTGGTGCTATGGGAAGGGTCCTTGCAATTAGGGCCAATCACAGTAGGGGATTTGAGGGGGATTTGATGAGGATTTCAAAAAGGATTTTATTTTATTAAGAAGAGCCAACAATGCCCCCAAAACCAGTTTTAACTGTGATGAGTTTGTTTTGAAAAATATATTTGTGTGGAATTGACAAAGCTTGCACCATACATGGCAAGAGGGCTCTCTTGCCAGTCTGTTGGCCATGGATGGTTCTGGTCCTTGTTTAGCACTACAAACAATGGCCTGGGCTTGCACACATGTCATATTTGGCTGGCAGCATGGCTAGGAAGGCCTGTAGTTGTGGTATGGGAGAACTGCAGCAGGTCCTTCAGTTAATAGATTGCTTTCCTTAGGCACAGTGGATGTAAGAGGAAATGTCCAAGGGAGTAGTTTAGGGCCCACCAAGGCACTGGCTGAAATCCAAATCCAAATCCATATGCAAATCCAAAATCACCTCCTGGAGGTGATTTGAGGACTTGGGTAGATTTAACCTCTGATTTCACTTCTCAAATCCTCCCCAAATCCTCTCCAAATCCTCTACTGTGATCAGCCCTATTGCTGTGTCATGCAGTGGCCACATAGGTAGAACAGAGATTCATTCTGTGTATCAAGGGTGATAAAAGATTCAATACTTTTGTTGGAATTGTAGTATGCAGCCCATTTATGTGACACCTCACTCATCCTCACTCCCCACCATGGCCTCATGTGTGGCTGCATCAAATTCTTCATGTGTAAACTTGTGAGCTGAAAGGCAGGCATTTTTCAATGCTACCCACCTCAGA
Organism: Ramaria cf. rubripermanens; assembly: GCA_003316465.1. Lineage (NCBI taxonomy): Eukaryota > Fungi > Basidiomycota > Agaricomycetes > Gomphales > Gomphaceae > Ramaria > Ramaria cf. rubripermanens. The sequence goes on from QFFB01015554.1 coordinate 23,237, forward strand.
CTGTGCCCTATCATACCTCAGGCCTCAGTAGCCACTGGAGTGGAGTGACAATCACACATACCTGGTTTTGTCATGGAGCTACTGCTGCAGTCATGTATGTCTCCCTTGCAGGTGCTCTCTCCATTCCTCTAAATTCTCCAAGTAGCTCTCATACTTTTTGTGGTATAACTTTTCAGTAAAGTTGACTGGGTGGGCACAGCCATCCTTCTACTTGTCTATGCAATTCTCAATCTGAGAAGTGGGTATTGTTAGTGCATGCACCTTTCCATACATGGCACTCACAGTGGTGAACACAAGTGCCGGTGTTGGAAGTAGAATAGAGTTATATACATGAAATAACACACCTTTATCATGGTGATCAGTGAACCTGTGAGGGCAACACTGGTGACGAAGCCACAACCTAAAGATACTCAAGGAGATAAGAGCAGATATAGGATAATGACCAACTGTGCAGTGGATATCCTTAGTCTATGGCTGTTAGATCCCTGAGATCTAACACCAAGACTCTGGACCTCTGAACCTTTGGACTCCAAAGTAACTATTATATTTTGTTTCAGTCCTTGTTATATGCCATTTAAAGTATAATCCTTATTCACGACCCAAAGTAGAGTACTTGTACCTTGCTCAATCTCTGATCCAATTCTGAACTCTGCTTGTTATATAACTCTTATATCCTTCTTGTTCTATGCTTATATCTTTCTTGTTATATGTTCTTAGGATACAATTAGGATATGAGGTATTAATAGCCCTCCATTCTTGTATCCATTCTCTAGTTTGAATATTGACTAATTTCCCCATTACCAACCTCCAGTCTTCTCACATTACTATCTCCATAATTAGATACTATTAGTGATACTCCAAGTCCAAACCTCTGGCAACCTCCAACTCTCTGATCTCCAAAATTAGGGATTGAATGATAGTGGGTGGTGCAACCCATAAGTTAAAGCCAAGTCCCTACCCCCCTTGAAGCCCAACCTCCAAACATCCAATCTCTGAAGTTCTGGGTAATATATGTAAACTTAACAGTATATTTAAACTCAATACCCTTATTGTTCATGCCTCCCTGAGCTCTTACCAGAAGTATGGCCTGAGCTAGTCTCCCTCCACTTGATGAACCCTCACCATGGGTTAGTGTAAGTTAGGTACTTATACTTATACATATGGTCCTTAAGGCCATGTAGGTCGGCACACATTACAGTATTTATCCTTATTATCTCATTGTATAGACCAGTGGGTCTGGTGACACATGGACCCACTGTATAGTTAAACTGTGGGAACTATGACATAGTCCCTACAATTCTTTACACATACTATTGCTATATACTTACTGCAATCCCACATATTGGCTGACTTCAGTCAAGTATCATGATAGGTGTAAGAATCAAACACCTTTTTGAAGTTCCATCAAATATTCACAATGTGAATAACCAGTTTGGAGCAGTGAACTACAAAGCTTGCTGAAACATCACAGCAATCTCTATCACCACGTGCTACCGATATCCTACAATGCCAAAATCATGCCGCTATGAAAATGCAACACAGGTCAGCATAAGTTAAGAACTCACACACCATGATGGGAAAACAGTTGAGATCACACCTGACTGGCATGACCATTAGCTCAGCTCACAGTGAGCCAGAAGACAGTGAGGTTATAGATCATGACCTTGCTGAAAGCCCACCTGCTATGGGCAGTGGAATAGATATAGAAGAATGTAGATCTGTTATGGGCATGTCAAACCGTAAGGTGGAGAAGGACAGAAGGCAGGTCAGAAGGGACTTCGGCTTCAGCTTATGTGCTGTGCCTCTTGACAGTCACAGGTCCCAAGATTTCAGAATGGAAGGTCAATCAGACAACACAGTTCCATGGTATGTGCGGAAGTGTGGAACGTGGAAAGTAATGGCAGAGGTGTACTAAGAACACTACTGAAGGTTAACATGGGAATTGTGGTTGATATTCAAACTAAGGTTACTAGTGTGAATACAGGAGCTTATATACTTTAAGGGGTACATGTAAGGAAGTAACAGTAATGAGATCCGAGTTGGAGCGGAAGAGGTGTTTGGTACAAAGTCATGAGCAGGGTCAGGGATCATAGGGCAGGGGGAACATAGACTTGGTAACTAAAGTAGGTAACCATCATCTGTTGGTATGGGGACACAGATGTTCCATGAGGAACAAGGTACCCTTGCTGATGGAGGGGCTGGGAGGATCAGAGAGCTGAGTAACAGTAAGGGGTAATGGAAATGATAGGGTGGAAAAGCGGAACAGGAGAGTAGAAGGCACAGATGTAACATATAGAAGAATGTAGATCCCAGAGTATACGTGATGACAAATCACACCACAGCCTAATGTCACATACACCACCTGACAGCCTGCATCTCCTTGAAAAAAGTAAAGGACACAAAGTGCATGTATATACGAGTACTACCACATATGCGTGGACCAGAGGGTCAAGCAGAGCTAGTAGACACACAGAGTGTCATC
>QFFB01015576.1:0-17734 GCA_003316465.1 Ramaria cf. rubripermanens
TTTAATTAGACAGTCAGATTCCCCTTGTCCGTACCAGTTCTAAGTCGGTTGTTAAGCGTACGCCAGTATCTCAATTATAAGTATACTCATCAAGGATGAATTTTTAAATATCAGACACACAATCCAATTTTCTAACACCTTGCCAATTGGTATTTTATATTTCCAATGAAATAATTTCACAACTGTATTTCGTCTCCTCGATTGCTGCTTGTCACCTGAGACCCTTCCCGAAGGAGATCAGGTAGAGGGTGCTCTCCTTACCAAGCCAATACAGGCATCTTCAACAGCCACATGAAGGGACACTTGTGACATTAAGAGGGTCAGCAATCATATACTTTTTGCCCTCAAGTTGGGGAGTTGCCATGCTGAAAAGAGACATTACAATCATCTTGATCTCTAAATTGATTGTGATCATGAGCTGCGCTCGTCAAAACCTAAGTTTCACTCACTAGAAACCACCAGAACTCTTCCAGTGCATGCCCAGCAATTGAGTCCAAAGGGAAAGTAACCAAGGCTCAACACTGTGGCTGGTTCCCCCATTTCTAGCAAAGTCCATTGAACACCAAAGCTGAATCTTCATTCAGTCTCTTGACTTTGATGAGATAATGTTGCTAAAGGATATATAAGATGGCCTGGATTCCAAGGCAAGTATTGATTGGCATCAACTCAGGATTATGGAAGGGCTTGCCTTTAGGAAAGATATATCTTCCCATTGGCACATCGGCTGTGGTCTCTCTCTCCTCACACTCAATAAAATTCCCTTTGTATGCATCACCTCTCTCACAAAGGACTCAAGGTACTGCACATTCCAAAGAGAGTCATAACAATCGCGTCATCTTGCCCTGGGCTGTAGTTCCAGCTACAGCTACAAATAATGGCATGAAGGCTGCTGTGAGGGCTTGAAGATGACCCAAATGACCACAGATGCCCTGAAGCCTTCAAAAGACTGATTCAGTCACAACAGATCATCACTACCAGTCTACACATGTTTGGTGCACAGAAACAAAAATTATTTTAGCAAATGGGGGTATGAGAATAACCCCTTCCATGAAGACAGTAAGCATACCCAAGACATAGACACATCGTCCACAGGCGTCCAAATCTGAAGCCCACTGAAACCACCATTACACACAGCCTTTGAGTATTCAGTACAAGTCTATAGCAGCATTAGATAGACTTAATCATACCATGTAAAGATCTTCCATGGGAATGGAAGCTGACGGGCAAACACAGAAGTATTCTGGTAGATACCCATCAAAGTAGCAATGCCAGTTGCGACATGCTCAACTATTTTCAAGTTTTTATCATTAATCTAGCCCTGAGCCAGCCGGTATCAGTTCAGTAGACTAGAAGAAACAATGAGAAGTTCTGTACCTTGCCTAGGATTAGAATGATCATGGCTTCTGCAATGGATCAGTGAAGATATTCAATGATGTCAATTGCCTGCAAATGATTAATGCTTGACGATCGTATCTCCAGTAGCTCCTCAGTATTTCTATGAAATACCGGAAAAACTAATAATTTCATAAAATGAGAGAGAGCGTGGATTATAGATGAGGAGAAAAGAAAGACCTTGAGGAATGATGTGACCTAGCCTGAGGTTGAGCAATTGGAGGATCGCATGTCATATTTCTAGCATGGGGGAATGTTCAGCCCACATACAGATGCAACTGCTTGCTCAAGACTCAACATCTTGTCATGAGCAAAGTTATTTTAGTGAACTCACGGTTGACAATGTATTCTAACTGGACACAGCCTGTGAGACAACTTCATGTGTTCGAAACAAGATGCACCTGGCCTTTTTCTGTACGCCTATGCCAGGACCATGCTCACCGAGGGCTGACTCATATGCCTTGCATGGATGATGGAACATGGCTTCTACCTGATTATTGGTTTCATGACAAAACCCTCTGATATAGAATGCTAGTATGTGAACAACAGGCAGATACAAGCCATTGGTGTGCTTAAAGGGCATGACTCAAAATATACAACAATGATAAGTCAATATTAGCCATCACGAGGCTCACTTTAGTGGAAGAGGTCCATCAAATGGTATAACCGTAGAGACAAAGCCCTAAGATGAGGAGAAAGACAGAGGTTGAAGTCATCAGCATGAAGTTCGATTCACTCTGTACAAGGGAACTGTTGCTAAGTAACATAGTGTTTGTATACAGGCACAGAGGAACATACTTGGTCTTACATAGGTACCAGACGATATAGGGCTAAGTGATCAAGTCTGGCCATGCCTGGAAATCATGGGTGAGATGGGCACCGTGCTGTACCTTACTGTATCCCTAGCAACTCTACCATGCCCTACCTTAATGTAACCATGAATTTTTACCACTGTGAGTTGGAGATGGATGATGGGCGCAGCTTAGTGTGGTGAGATGTAAATGCCTTAAATGATGTAAAAAAATGGATCAAGCTAGCAGGATAGCCTTATACAACATTCCAAGTATTGAAGAGCCATCCGTGAGTATCTGGATGTCCTCGGAGGAATTAACTCCAAGGAGTGCAGGCATAATGGCAGAGAAGACAAAGGCCGTAGTATCAGGGATGCAATGTGATGCAAAATGAGCTTAGATATGCAACAGATAAACATGAACAAATGATGTTCGAAAACATGTGCTTTCCAGTACACAAGACATCTGGAATGTAGAGAAATATCATGAGGGAACCAATGAACAACTCAATTTCAAGCTGCCTAGTGTTATGATCCGGTTCCTCGCGGACCTCCGGTGACTATATTTGGCCACTAACCCCGTCCCAAGCCCACACCCCAAGCCCGACCTTACCCGAGCCCGAGTCTGAGCCCGAACCCCGTTTCCCCTCCGTTCCCAAGCTTCATTACGATTCCTTAGATAGTTTGTCTGACCCTGTCCCTCTGTCCTCCATATATAAGTCTCACTCTGTATGTACTTCGCTTTTCAGTCAGAAATCCAACTAGATACCCTTCGAACCCTTTACAAGTTTCTCACTCCAATTCCTCTTAGTCCCTCTGCTCCTCTGGTCCTGATCTCCTTCCGAAATCAAGGGCACGTGTAATAGTGGATGGCGCAGCACATAAGCTGAAGCCCAGCCCTCCCTAGTACTCCTCGGCTGAGCTTGGTCCAAGCTCCCCCGAGGTCCCACACGAAGACCCGGTCTTAACACCTAGCCTGAAAGTGGCTAAGAGATCACACCACCTATCTTACGACAAGCAAAGCAGTGTACCAATGGCCATTGTATAGCTCAACCAGGCCACAACTGATGATTCAAAGGACTCATAGAGATACTCTCATCAAAACGTAGACGATACTTGTACTTGTGCTTGAGAGTAATTGATCTACATAGGGGGAGGACGTGAGAGAAAAATGAACAATAATGTAGCAACAATAATGCATAGTTTGAGGCATATTGGCATCTCTACTTAGCATTTGGATTGTTATCTTTGGCCACAATCAAGGAATATCTCTTTACTGTAAGTTTCTGATGCACTCCTTTCAACACTAGCTGGCAGAACTTTGGAAAAAGGCTCTAGTTTACCATATCAGGCCAGCGAATGAGTGTAAAAATATGTTCACCAATCTTGCCAGGTTGTCACGGCACTTATTGATGCTTGGAAAACATTGCAATCATCAGGCTTCAAGTGCATTGGGCAACATGGATGCACAAGTTGGGACACCTACATAAGTAAGTACCTTGCAGTAATTCAGATTGAAGTTCAGCCAAACCCCGATATAAGCCATCATAGTGTGGCCAAATATAATGAGTACAGTCTTGCAAGCAACCCCACAGCATACAATTCTGGAGAATGACTTGTATGCCCCATATAACCTTCAACATCTCTTTCCTGCAGATGAAAATTTCTAGTTGTTCCCCAACTCCAACTAGTTCATCATTCTGATAGCCTCCATGATGCTCCATGATCACTGCATGGTCTTTGTTGTCCAAACCAGAATAACCCCTGTCTTCTTCATCAAAGTCAATATTAGGGGTCATCACCATACAGCTGCAACTTGGACGGATGCCGATCTGCAAATGCATGATATGTGGGAGCACTCAGTCAACCCCCAACTCTATGGAATCAGTGCTCTGGAGGATAAACTCATCGAACTTGCGAGGATGCAAATGTGTTCTAGGCTCAGCATGTCATATTCCAACCCCTCTTGATGATCAAGACCACTGATATATGCAAGAGTGACATCCATTTGTCAAGGTGCACATAGTAATGTAAGCACATAATGCTTGGAGAATGCGAACAAACAAAACAAACAACAACTTCTTGCAGTCGAATGTCACAAGACAGCTGGGAAGACATAAAATGATGGTGCGGGGAACATCAACCTAATCACAAGGGACCTTACAGCCGTTTTGGGTACACAGGGCAGAGTTTGAAATTTGCGAAAATACTTCCGAAAATAAAAATTTGCCATAGCACATCTAAAGCTGTAGAATAAGAGCTGAAAATTAGATTTATTAGCCTCCCAACATATTCCTACAAATGGATATAATTTTTGTAGAGTAAAACTCAGTGTATGTAAAACTCAGTGTATACAAAATATGTCAGTTGAAGTAAATGGGTTCTGGAATATGCAAATCTCCATGTATACTCTTTGTATTGAATATTTACCTTGGTATATGTACCAAAAACAAGAACTACCTGTTATGATCCAGTTCCTCGCAGATCTCCGGTGACCATATTCGGCCACTAACCCCATCCCGAGCCTGACCTTACCCGAGCCCATCCCGAAGTAGTCCAAGTCTGAGCCCGAACCCTGTTTCTCATCCATCCCCGAGCTTCATTATGATCCCTTAGATAGTTTGTCCGACCCTATCCCACTGTCCTCTATATATAAGTCTCACTCTGTATGTACTTCACTTTTCAGTCAGAAATCCAACTAGATACCCTTCGAACCATTTACTAGCTTCTCGCTCCATTGCCTCTTAGACCTTCGCTCCTCTTGTCCTAATCTCCTTCCAAAATCAAGGGCACGTGTAATAGTGGATGGTGTAGCACATAAGCTGAAGCCCAGCCCTTCCTAGTACTCCTCGGCCAAGCTCTGTCCGAGCTCCCCCAAGGTCCCACACGAAGACCCGGTCTTAACACTACCGCTTGTCTTGAGTTTTATTACCCCTATGGTATCTCAGGGGGTGAACTTTTATTGCCTCTCTCTGGACCCTGCAGGAAGCTATAATGAAGGGGAATAAGTGATTCAAAGTCTTAGTTCATGTATATACTTTATATAGAAGGAGGAATATGCAGCATAAAATGCATACATACAGATTTGCATGTTCTAGAACCCATTTACTTCAACTGACCTATTTTGTATACACAGATTTTTACTCTACAAAAATTATATCCATTTGTAGGAATATGTTGGAAGTTTAATCACTCTAATTTTCAGCTCTTACTCTACAGTTTCAGATGTGCTATGGCAAATTTTTATTTTCGGAAGTATTTTCCAAATTTCAAACTCCGCCCTGTGTACCGGAACAGCTGTAATGTGTTCAACGCTAGCGCCTTCGACTCGTAGTTCCCGTTGGGATAGTCTATATATACAAACGATTCCAAGCTCTGTGAATGTGCTTTGCGGACTCTGTGAAGGATTAATTGAACATGCCTCCTTCGAACCCAGCGCAAAATGCTGAAGGTTCCTATTATAAATCCTGAATAATTACGCTTCATCTGATCTCTGGGCGTATACGCCGCAGTACAGAAGTGCGGTACCGAGTGATATTTGCTCATCCCGCGTGGATATGGATCAGGAATTTTACCCTCCTGATTATTTAAACGAGTCCGATGCACTAAGATGACGAACCATACCCCAAGTGTTCCACAGATGGAATCAGACATTTGTCGTTATTGGGCTGCTCGGTCTCAGCAGGCAGCGAGACTTGGCCGTTTGGAGGATGTTTGCTTGTCAGCAAGCTGTTACCACCGATGAGTTCTCAGCCTGTTCTGCCTAACAATCATCTGCAACATACAATGTCGAAGTAGTTTATATTATTGTAAGCTTAAAGGAGTAATTCAAGTATGTGTACCTCAACGTCGAAAGTGCGTCCGAATATTGGCAGCGGCAGCACTCAGAATCCATAGGCGCAAGGCCCTCGTGACAGATCACTGATGATGGTGTTATCATTGAAAGAAGACGAAGAACATCTATCCGCCTCACACGCGCCGTGTGGGCCAGTAGTATTGGCAACATGCACATCCCCAGTGTAACTCCGCGGTGTTCCCAGCGCGTTAACAAGGCAATCTATAACAAATACCAACGCGCCTCCTCTCCAACTGCTAGACATATTGCATGATGACTGAATCTGCAGATCCTCCTTACGAATATTCCCGCTTCCAGTGGCATAAGTCGCCAGATGATGCCAACCTTTACCGCCGTGAGGCATCCGGAGGCGAGGTCTTTGAAGACTTTTCAAACAGATTTAACCACGGTTCTGAAACACTCTTCCTTGGTCTTGAAGTCACCCTCCACAAGGCGGCCTCTCTCGAAAAGTTCACTTCGCGCGCTCGTGACGCGTGGGCAGCCCTCCGCTTCGAAACGCCTACCCTGGCGACAAACATCGTTTATGATGCTGTGGGAACAACGCTCTTAACCTATCGTCAAGCAGCTTCTAACCAGGAAGCTGCCTCCTGGGCTCAAAGGACCACCCGTCTGTCCAGTGAACCTCGAGACCTCGATCAGCTCCGATACGAGCTTGGGACGAAGCACATTCCTGACGAAAACGGCGATCCAACTTTCCTATATATTCTTGCCGGCACTTCTGAAACATCTTACTCCTTGTTAATACACAGTTGCCACACCACTTTCGACGGAGCGGGTTTGAAAATTTTGGCGAATAAGTTCCTCATCCTCCTGACAGAGTGTCTCACCAACGAAGGGAGACATCCGTTATTGGAGTGGGGGACGGAAGCAGAAAATTTATTACCTTGCGTGTCAGAGATCTTGGGGTCGAACGAAGACAAAGAAGGCGTTGGATACGCTCACACGTTGGCCGGAGTGATGGGCGACCTCGTAACAGCTATGCCGGTTGCGTCTCACGTCTCCCGCACTAAGCTGGACCTAATATATTTTTCAGCGCCAGTACGGATTTAAGTTGCGCAACGTTGGAATTGGACCCACTCGCAGTCTAGGCCACACCTTTTCCGTGTCCGAAACTGATCAGATCATCGCCACGTCGCGTGAACGGGGCTTTACGATGAATCAAATTGGTGGATACACGAACTGTTCCTATTTACTTCCCCCGGGCCACTCACCTTGTTTGTCCAGCTCATGCGGCACTTACTCTGGTCGCCGCGTTCGACAACCCGCCCCAGGAGTCCACTCCTGCCGATGCGGCCTTTGTGTATTTCGGTCTTGTGGATGCCCGTAAGCGACTCGCGGCTCCGTACAATACCCGAGACGGATATCCAGGCTTTTGTTTGGCAACATCGCCAATCCAGGTTCCACTGCGTTTTTGCCCCTCCTCCCCCTCCTCATCTCTATCCGCCAAGGAGATCCAGGATTATTTGATCAAGGTGGCGGGTGTTATCAAGGACGAGTACCTGAAGCAGAAAGCATATCCGTCTCTCCTTGCGATAAATAGAGAACAGGGAGAGATGATGCTAGCGAGTCTACGACGCGACACGGGGGCACCGTAAGGTTTGCTAATATCCTGGTTTATCGATCGCTCAGCGTTTTTATAGGCCCCCACCACCTTGGATGGGTCCGTGGTACTCCGGTGACGGCATAGGAGAGACATATCTCGATCCTGTGCACAAAAATGGCGATGGCAAAGTTGTCCTCGAGCTTGATGACTTCTTCATATCGATAAATAAGACCGACCCAGGGCCGTGAGTCCTCCCCATTACTCTCGTTTGATCTATGTAAATCCTCGACTCGTCGTGCAGATTTTTTCGTGCGACAACATGGAAGGGACAACTCAAGCTCCTTGTTGATGCAAATGAAGTCGCGATGCCTCGCGATGTTGTGCAATGTTTCATGGATCAATGGGCTGCCATCTTGCTTTCTCTCACAGCGTAGCTGCGAGGGTCATGAACTACTTGATAAATACCATGTTTGTCACATCTCTCTCGAACGAGCCATTTCCCTATTATCCTCCGATAGCGGCCGACACGCTGAGAGGTACCTTATGGACGGTGATCAGCCGCAAACGCAAATGCAGCAAGGTGAGACTGAAGACCGAGAGACCTGCCTGTGAATATTCCTGTGCACTACAGATACCAATGGACTGCATTGAATGAACTTATTCGTCCAACAAGCGTACACAGCTGCAGTCGCGTCGGTGGACGGCCATAGATGAAAGGCTTGTTATGGGTTATACATTATTGTATGCATTACTGTAACGATTGTGTAGCTTGATTAATTCGGCAAGTACTACCAGTAAGTATGCATATTCTAAAAATAAAAAGGGCCATGAAACTCTTATAAGTTTGGCGATTTCCCCTACGTTTGGCCGTGTAATCAAATATCCTAGTATATAAGGGTACTGTAGAAATTTCATTGTGTGTTCGTTGATTCACGAATTTGCACATAGAGCGACTAGGGCGAAGTCGAGTTATATCACTGGCATATGTCGCAGATACCTTCCATCCAATTGAACAACGGTGTTCTCATTCCAGCCATAGGTGAGTCAGTGCACTCTCAAACAGCTGAGCGTTGCTGGCTTACAGTGGTGTAGGACTGGGGTGTTGGTCGGGAACTACACCCGAAAAGCGGGAGGCGGGCCAACGCTGGATGGTGACTGCTCTCAAGGTACGCTTCGAATCAGATATGTATGATATGTCTCGATCCTGAGATACTATATAAATATACGCAGAACGGATATAGGCATTTCGACACAGCTCATGGATATGGTACGGAGCATGTCGTCGGCAACGCTATTCGCGAGTCAGGAATACCGCGTGAAGATATTTTTGTGACGACAAAACTACCGTGCGGTCTCCTGCTCCTTTGGTCGTGTATGTCAGCCATTGATTATTCGCAGGTCTCATCACCACGGAAGAGTCAAAGAATCTTTGGACGAGAGTCTGAAGCGATTCGGTTTTGACTATTTTGACTTGGTGTGCTGATGAGCTGGCGGGTCTGATTGCTGATTAACGACTCGTTCGTAATATAGTATCTTGTCCACTGGCCGCAAGCGTTCGTCTGGAAAGGTAGGGGTAGCTCAATGGCTTGAATGCAGTGTGACCTATTCTGAACAGATGACAACCCGGATCCCCTGACCGAAGACGGTAACCATGAAGTTGCCGAACATCCAAACCTGAATGAGACCTGGGCTGCTATGGAGGGTGTCCTGGTGACCGGAAAAGTGAAGGCCATCGGTGTCTCTAATTTTTCAGTGAAAACGTTAGTATTGAAAAAAATTCTCTCCATAGTACGATGACTCACCTTCGTCCTCCTGCCGGTGATAAACAGTCTCGCTCAGTTATTCCAGACAGCGAACATAATTCCCGCTGTCAATCAGGTCGAGTAAGTCCCCCTGCGCCGTCCTAATATTCATAATCGCCTATGTCGTCCGTCAGGATGCACCCACATCTAAGCCAGAATGAACTCAAGGCATTCGCTGACACAAAGGGTATAGTACTCACTGCTTATTCGCCTACGGGTAATGTACTCTCGGGATATATATGTTGTACATGCTAATTGGAATGTGTAGGTTATGCACCTGTCAGAGAGGACCCGGTTGTTGTAGCCATAGCAAAGAAGCATGGCGTATCATCGACACAAATCTCCCTGGCCTGGCACCTCTCGAGAGGGGTCACAGCAGTTCCAAAGTCGACGAGTTCAGAGCATCAAGTACAAAACATCAATGTTCGCCTTCTTTTGCGAGCATGACGTCCATTGAGCTGATGCACAAATTTTTCAGTTGCCTGTTCTCGATAAAGAGGATATTTTGAGACTCGACTCGTTGAACAGAAACGCTCATTTGCTTGGTTATTACGGATGTCCCAATAACCTTGTATTCGGTTGGACATACGAACAATTGGGGTGGTGATTTTCATAGTAGGATTTCCTGTCACATAATAAAGAAGTTTACCGCCAATTATGGTTCGAGCTGAGTGAACCGACTTGTCGGTTCATACAATGTTCAAGATCACGTGACTATGGTCTCGGTAGACGCGACTTGTTTTCCTCTTGATTTACGTGCTTTGAGCGTGTAACGACCATTGGCCATGACAGACTCTTCTGAAATTGGTCGGTATGGAACTTTACGACTGCTCAAACGCCACGAGCCAGACACGACAGTCGCGTTCTTTCCCATCGACGATGAGGAAGTTACCTTTGGTCGCAGCAAGCAGTGCAGTGTGCGACTGTACTATGACTGCGTTTCTGAGCTTCACTGCACCTTACAGATCTCCGAGCAGCGCAAGGTCAGTTTCTCCGTTCCATGTCAATGTACTGACCAATGAGATCCAATTATGACAACAGGCATTCCTGCTTGTTCAGGGAACTAATGGTCTTCTTATCGATGGATGTCAAGTCAATCCATCCACCACCGGTTCTACGACTGTGCCATTAACGAACGGCTCTGAAATCGAAATTTACAGGAAACGGTTCAGATTCGAGTACCCTCCTAAAGAAATCCGCGCCGCCCTGCTTGCTACACCACGCCATGGAAAGTCTCGGCGCTCTTTGCGCATGAGTTTGATTAGGTCGGCACAGGTGATAACACCTCGGTCGAATACTAGTGTGCCTCGCCCCCCCCGACGTGGAAGCATCAAAGACAATGTTGCGTGGGAAGCACTACGAAGTCCCGTGAAGGTGTCAGGTAACGGTAATGATAAGCATGAGGTAATGCTTCTCGAGGGACATGGAGATGATGCTATGGTCGTAGAGGAAGAAAGAGATCTCATCATTCTCGAACAAGTAGATAATCCGTACCAGGATCAGAAGGTTCGTTTTCTCCGTTTCCTAGGAAGTAATGATTCTGAGTCTTTGGATAGATGGCGTCCGGATCATTAAATCATACATCTAACACTGGTCGATCTGTGGCGTTTTCGATGCCCAACGTCACACCCCCACCCAAGTCTATTCCCACACCCCAGTCAGTACGCGATGTGCAAAATGCTCCACAAACGCCGTCCATGGTACGGCGTCGCTCTGGGCCATCTCTGCATCGGGCCGTTGTCCTGCGTTCGGCGCAGCGTGCACAACTTGAACGGCAGCGGTATGAGGAACAGCAAGAAGAAGATGAAGTTGAAGCAGTGGTCAGCCCCGAGAGAGAGCTTGGTCCGTTTGAACTGAGCAATGACAAAGAGGAGTACGACGATGACGACGAAGATGATGTACATGATCAGCCCAACATCACATCGGTAGGCAGTCCTTTTGTTCCACAAACACTTGGGGATAAGCATTAATGTCTTGAACCCTTTTCATAGAATGCAGCTCCTCAACCGTCTGGTAGCCAATTGGGAGTCTTTAGGGCCAGCCTCAACGTAGTGAAGAAGGCCCTGCCTCTACCTTTCAACTGGAGGGCTCCAGAAGAAGTCCCATTACCCGGCGAGCGAGAGGAGGAGGCGGAGGCGGAAGAAGAGGAGGCGGAGGAGGAAGACGAGGAGCAACACGAAGAGGCTGGTGCTCCCGATGCTTACACGGTACACATACGGACCCCTGTTCGCCGTAATCTAGTGAGTGACCATGTGCATCTCATAGCCGCTTTTCGTTCACCAGTCGTTCATAAATCCTACGATAGGGTTCATTTATGACACCTCAGATCATGCTGAACAGACGCGCACAACGCGTCCCAGTTGACATGAAAGTTAGGGCATCCATTGGGGGAGAGGGTATCACCTCGACATTCCGAGGAGCGCAAAGGGTTCGAAAATTATCCCCGTGGAAAATACAGGATATTGTTCTTCCCGAACCTGAGAAGCCACACGTTGCAGAGAAGCGGGAGCAAGCCAGGAACCCCATAACTGAGGATGAACGTCAGGTAAACCTGTTTATACGACAGCGTTCAGGCTTGAATATACTGATGCGGAGCATGACAGGCAATCATGGCACGTCGTAAATCAGCGCTTCAAATACTCACCCCACTCCCGATGCCGGGACCGCGTGGCAGTACGTTTCCTCCTCCTCGGCGAAGCGACATTTACACGCCAGGTGAAGACAAAGATGAGGACGCTGAGACGATGGTAGAAAACATGATGCAGAAGATGGCTCATGTCAAGCGGAAGAGTGAAGCTAGGAAAATGAGGATGAGCATCACAAGCCCTCATAAAGCACAGGACTTCTCGCTACTAGGTGCAGGACCACGCCGTGCCAGTCGTGCGATTCCTGCCATAGGTGTTGAAGAAGAATCCCTCAGTCAAGCGAAGCGTGCTGAGCTGGATAACGACGAATTCGCCGACGCTGCTACACTCGATATTGTGGACGCTCGCCATGGTAACGAGGGGCAAGATAAGCTCAACTTACTGGATAGTTCTTGTAACGACGGACTCACCAGCCATACACCTACTCGTGTCGTTTCAAAACCCACAACTTCCCTTACTCCACGTTTCGATGGCGTACGCGATATGTTTCGTCAGCCACGCTTGGAGCCGAAGACGCCATCTTTCCATGGATTCAAAGAGATGTTCCGTCGACCGGGTCCAAATTCTGTTCTCGCCACCCCGCAGTTGAACCTAGGTGCCATGTTTAGCAATGAAGACGAAACCAGTAACATTGGGAGTCGTTCTGGAGAGGACCACAAAAACCAAGACCCCGAGGGCACTTCAGACGACTCCATAATGTTACATGGTGATCATAGCTCCGGCGCAGCTACAACGATCAAGGCAGAAGTTCATCACCCAGATCCAATACCAGAAGCTAGTGGGTGCCCCAGGAAAGCAGCGTCACCTAGGGTGGACAATGCAATGGAGAAAGGTGTCCGTGCCGTGAACGTTCCTTCAGTTATTCCTGAGGATTACAAGGATGAAGGAGATTCAGGTCAAGATTTGGAACCAAAGCCTGCTGCGACAACTCGCCGCGCTGCCAAGCGGTCTGCCAATAAGACAAACACTCAGAACACCGATGAAGTTAGTGACAGTGGCCGTCTTTCTCATGCAATGAGAAAGGGCGTAACTACCGCTACAGCAGGCGTATCAAAAGTTCCAGCTGTGCCAAAGGGCAGGCGGACGAGGAAAGCAATAGTGGCTGAGTCAGATGAAGAGCCAGCCAATTCTGAGCACATAAAGCCAGTAAGAGGTAAACGTGCCACCAAGAACCACGAAGTGAACGACGATCCCAATCAGACAGACGTAGAGGTAACTCAGCTTCCTGTGTTATCTGCATCAAAATTAACTGTCTGTCAGGTTAAGGGGATCACCTCTCATAAGACCAGGCTTATGGGGGGTTCCGATACCGAAGGGATTACAGTTCCTAAAGGACGTCGGGGGCGTGCGGCAAAGATCCAACAGCCAGTTCCCCCTGTGGAAGCGCCACCTGCCACCATTACCAGAATTACACAGCATGTCACCGACTCTGCTGACATCGAAGGCCATCCCCCTGCTGCAAAGCCAAGGGCAAAGCGGGGTGCAAAGACCAAAGCCACAGACGACGACGCACCCGTTGAAGTGGATGATCACTCATCCGAACCTGAGGAAGTTGCACCTGCACCCAGCAACGGGAGAAGGGGGAAAAGAGGCAAGGCCACTGTATTCCAAGACGAGCTCAGCGACGATAAAGAGAACACTGAAGACCATCAAGGCAAGCCCATAAGAAAGAGACCAACTACGAGGGGTCGTAAGGCACCTGTGGCTATGGCCACGGAACCCTTGGACGCACCAGCGAAGAGGACGAGGTCAAGAAAATGACGAAGCTATCTAGAAGATCTAAAGGGGCAGAGTTACAGCAAATCTAAGAGTGTACCATTATGTAAATGTAATTACCCAGTAGTCATGTCTGCGTTTCCCCCGCTTTCACTACGCTCAGTCTTGCAAGAAGTTGCGTCACTGCTGAAGAGCAGTCAACAGACTATCTCCATCGCAGAAACTGCTGCTGGTGGAATAATTTCAGCCGCTTTACTCTCAATCCCAGGAGCGAGCACATTTTATCGAGGCGGATTGACAATATACACACTCGAGTCGAGAATAGCGTTCGCTGGATGGACCCAAGATAATCTCAAAGCTTACAAGTAAGATTTCCGAGCATTTGACATAAAATGGGCTAAATAATGTTTCCCCAGAGGTCCGACGCCGGAGGTAGTGGCCGGCTTGGCGACCCATGTTCGCGGCCAGCTAGATTCTACGTTCACCCTCTGCGAGAGCGGCGTCGCAGGACCCACAGGCAATACTGCACGTTGGAACAGGACCCCAGGCTACGTCGCTCTGGCAGTCGCCTCAAAAGACGGTGTCGTGACTCGTGAGGTTTCGACAGGGTCAGACGACCGTGAGGTTAACATGGTGGCCTTCGCCGAGGCTGGCCTACTTTTCCTCCGAGATGTATTGAAAGGAGACGTCTCTATCCCTCTCGGGAAATTGTGAAGGGTGCAAACTAGTACTTTTGACTGCTTACATAAAGTCGGCCGGGGGAAGGTGTGTTTTCTATCGTCATCTCACAACGTAGAGTCCCCACTCAAATCTATTCGTTAGTTGCAGAGTCTTGTCATCAATATATACATTCTAGCAGACCAATCTCAGGCTGAATGTCAGCTGCGAACATTAAATGTACTGAATCAACTTAGTCTGCAGGCCTTGTCAGTTCTGTTCCCGGAGTATAAACAACTTCGTTATTTTCATTCCACAGGGTCACGCATCGTATGTGTAATCTATCTGTTCACTTGTTCACCTCGCATTTACCGTACTTATTATAGTCTTTTGTGTATCATACGATGGTTTGAATGATTTGTACTGGCAGGATCTGGTGCGTACATGCCGGCATCATGACTAACTTGTATCTACTACCAAATCCCTTCTGATTTGGCGCTTGAGATGTTAATACTCACAATTTGGGGGTGCGCAACAGGAAGTCGGTGTCAGCTACTGCTTCTTAGTGTTGGAACCCAATGCCACCCACAGGTCAGTTAGAGTTGACATGGTAAATTAATAATGAACAATAATGCCCGGGATGTGGACCCGAACCCTTGCTGTTCAAATTGAAGCGATGGCAAGTGAGCTTCAGGGAAGGAGCTCAATTGCGAAACAGTTGGAAATCACAAGCAGTTTTTACTTCGTGATGGCCAGGCCTCCCGAGTGCCTGGCAGAAGGCGAGTACGCAGGCTCTTCCATGATCGGCCCCTTTACCCTGCAGATGGTAGTTGGTCGATTATTTTTCGACCTCGATATGCATGGCTACAGTTGACTGGAGACAATAATATATAATTGTGTAGATAAATACGTTATTCACGCCGCCGCGGGGCGCTAGGACATAAAAGTATCTGGAGTCGTGGTGTTGTGTGACTATGATATGTAGGGCAGGCTCGACGTTCTCGGCAATTCTAGTGATTAGTGATGAGCCGGAATGAGACGGATTAAGGTAGGCAGTGTAAGCCACGAGATGCCATGGAGCTTTCGCTCCACAGGCGGCGGCTTCGGCGGATACAATTTGCTAGGATTCGCAAGCAGATACTGTAGTAAAGGCGCTATAACATGATATAAAGGCATATGCATGCCCGAGCAATGCTGATATTCGCTCACCTAACCCCCACCCAAGTCCCGCAGGACAACCGTTATACACATTATTATAATCATGCAGCTCTTTCAACTTGTCGGAGCTCTCGCTTTCGCCACCGCCGCTTTGGCACAGAATTTCGACATTGCCACTCCTGCTTCTGGTCAGGCGCTAGCCGTTGGACAGCCGTTTACAGTTGAAGTCGACCAGCCAGTGCGTGCCTCTAATTTCCTCTTCATCAGCGTCGGGTGTTTGACCATATGCAACTGTCTAGGACTCCCAAGGTCCGTTCAAGTCTGTATCCGTTGTCATTGGTCTGCAAGGTTGCGGTTCGACGTCATGCCCGGGCGGTGACAATGATGAGATCATGGGCGAAATATTGTTCACGGGTGACTTTACGCCACAGCGCCATGAGGCCATCAAGCCACCGTATCAGAACTTCACCTTTACCCTCGCGAATGGGACGCAGCCTGGAAATGCGGTGATCCATGTGACACAATTCTTTCTTAGCGGTGTGAGCCTGATTTCATAGGGCATGAAGGGTTGATTTAATTCATTTGGTTTTGGCAGGCGGGTCCAAGCCCAGGACTGGCGACGAGAAATGTAAGCATAACGGTAGGCCCAGGTCAGGGGGCAAATGGGGCGAAGTTCAGACGTGTCTGACTCTAAGGACTTTGAAATGATGTCACGGGTACGGTGGAGCAATTTGAGGCGAGGCAAGGACACGCTTTGAACCCAATTGTGTTGAATATGTATTGCTGACTGGACAGTACTGAACACGGTGGACATACGCTCTAGTAATACTTTAGTACATTACATAGACAGCCTCATGCATAATCGTATCCCATTGAAATGTTATCTCACCATCGAATATTGGTATCATACCAAGATTCCCAATACCTCTTTTCCATTATAAGAGTGGTCATAGGAACTCAGACAACTCAGCTGATCAGATGTGTCAACCTTGACCCTGGACATGTCTGCGGAAGAGGGATAAGCAGTCAGAACACGCAGCATGAAAGGGTTGGGGCCTTGTCAGGTGTATTATGCGCGTGCACACTTTGTCTCGGTAGCTTCTGTCTGTAAGAGACAGCGGGTAACAAGCACAGACGCATTGCGGCTGTACTCACCATCGACTTATATGACCCATTGGGGGTCGCCTGGGTTAATGACCTGCCTAAATTCCTTAGGTGTCTGGACCTGGCACTAACATCGCCTGACCTAACCTAAGACATGATCTGGACCCATTCTTGTATACGGAAATGGAATCAGGACATAAGTGGGTCATCCAACCAGTACAACAGGCTGCCCTTCCTAGAGATGTGGCAAACCGAGAAGACGCCACGGCAGAATTCAGGTCTCCGAGTCGAGTTTGTTCTGGTGGTCGTATATATGCCCTGTCCTGTCCCTTTAAAACGTGGCCAGTAGAGCGCACATTTTGGCACATGAAGGGGCTAGGGACAGGACATGGAAGACACTGTCCAGAGGGTGTAGGTTTGCAATGCACTATACAGGTAGAAGTTGACTGCATTCTTGAATGCGGAACCTGCTCTTTTGAAGTCGGCACCAAGGAATTAATGAGATACTTAATGCGAAAGTAAGATTAATTCTTTAATCCACTGTGCCTAGGGAAGCAGGGGGATATTTTATACCATCTAAGTTTGTGAGTCGTGGGAAACGTTTCTGGGTCTACATCGCGTGACGCGTGATGAGTTAGGTGAGCACATAAGTCCTGCATAAACGTGTTCACGGCTTTGGGTAGCCGAAGGTGTATCTAGCACGTCTCGGCGGTACGCTCAGCTGCTTGAACAAACGCACCGCCTGTTCGAAAACCGGGAAGGCAATATTATAAGTAACAAGGAGCTGTAATCACCCCAGGTGAGTCGACGGTTCTTATCAGACCGTGGCATGTCCCTCATCCGATACGTGCAACAGCTGGCCACTGGCGATTGCATTTGTTTCTGCGCTGGTGACAACATGCACTGATTGGTGCGAATTGGTCGGCGTACTCACAAGGAGTAATTTGAGAGCTGTTTTTCCGAAGACTCGATATTTTCACTGGTGAATGAACTGGTCGGGATAATGCCAAGCAAGGGGACACACTCGACTTCGAATCGACGTTCGTCATGGCCTAGTGGCGAAGTAGACGT
>QFFB01015595.1:0-10023 GCA_003316465.1 Ramaria cf. rubripermanens
CAAGTATCTAATTATTTATTAATAAAATGAGGAAAGTGATCCACATCCTGATCGGTGATAGTATAAGAGTAGAAGATGATGTAAGATGATATGTACAGATTTTCTTAGGGTGGAGCATCTGCAGTGGGGTGACCGTGGATAAGAGCTTGCAAGATGGCAGGGTGTTTGCAAATGTAGATTTTGAACGCATCTGAAGACCAGCGGCCCATGCCTTGGATGATGTTGTCTGGAACACCAGCAAGGGCAAGGGTGGTGGCACCGCTGGACCGGATTGAGTGGCCACCAACACTGGGGCCAAGTGTGGAGCGGAGGCACAAAATGAACCAGGAAGAGGTGGGTGAGAAACCAGCAGAGGTGAGCCAAAGTTCGGGATGAAATGGGAATTGAGCGTCCCGGGAGGAGATGTAGCGGCGCATGCGGGATAGAGGGTCCAGGGGAGAGTCCGGCTTGGCAAGGACGATGATCTTGCTACCTTGATAGAAGCGATCGGCCTTGTGAAAGGGGAGCTGGAAGGAAAACTGGGAGGGGAAAAGGAATAGGGTGTGGTGGGAGGTAATTTTCTTAGAGGAGTGTTTTGCAGGAGAGTTGAACATGGTCATTTCTCCAAGATGAAGTAGAGCAGAGAACTCGGTGAGGAGCATGGCAAGGAAGAGGATATTGTCATGAGAGGAGGTGTCAAAGGTGGAGAGAAGGGTGATGAGGTCATCAGGAGTGAGGGCACGCTTTTGGAGAGGGACAGTAGAGCCTCGAAGCTTCCGCATACCGGCTAAGGAGCGAGATACGAGAGGTGTGTTATGTGCGGAGCGAACATGCAGGAAGTGTGGTTCGAGAATGTTGCAAATCCTGGAAAGGTAGGCGGAGACAGAAGAGGGCTTAATGTGATGGGACATGAAGACAACAAAGAAGCTGAGAGTGTCAGGAGTGGGGTCAATTGGAAAGTTGTGAATTTTGCAGAAGTTGAGATAAGATTGCAGATGCGAGTTGTAGGTGTGAAAAGTAAAAAACTCGATTGCATGGCCGAGTGCAACGGCGTGCTCATGCAAGAGCTTGTCACGAGACCAGGCGGTACGTGGTGGTTGCCTGTCTTGAATGATGACGGGGAGCATCACTCAGTAGCCCCCATCGCATCCTGAGGGGGTTTAAAGGGCAGCACATGCAGTGTGGGGTGCAAAGCAGAGGCGACATGAAAAAGGCCGCGGGAGATGGCATTGGCAACGGTGTTGTCAGAGCCAGGGATATGAAAAACACGAAGCGAAGTAGTTTGGGGCAACAGAAGACGAATTGCAAATAAGAGAATACGATTGAGGTCGTCATGTGCTTTTAGGGAGTGGAACATATCCACTGTATTCATGGAGTCAGAGTAAATCAGAAGCCTGCAAGGCAGAGGCTGGATTCCTAGAGTGAAGATGAGAGCGGAAACGACGCAAAGCTTCAAAAAAGAAAATATGACGAAGCCAGGGCAGCAGTGGAATTGGAGAATAGAAGGCAGAGTCGAGTGATGGAATGTAAAACCCTAGTCCCTCGAGGGAAGTGTCGCAGTAGATAGTGAGGTCAGCGTCAGAGCGGCCCCATATAACTGAATTGAGTAGGCACAGGCCCTCAGACACAGCTATGGTGTCAGTAAGCCAGCACAGGTCGGATATGACAGCTTGGTTGATGTAAACCTTGGCTTTAGAAATGGTTTTTCCAGCAATTTTGGCATAGGATGACTGAAGGGCCAGGCAGAGAAGTGGGTAGACGTTGAGAGCCCACTTGATCCATCTGATCAACTGTTGCCACTGGACTAGTGAGTGCCAACAAGTGATGGAGATGTTGGTGAAGTCGCGAATGGCTGAGACTAGTGCTTGCTTGCTTTCAGCTGGGAAAGAATGTTGGGTGCATATATGCATCATACCCTCAGAATCAAGCATAATATATTACAAGACCTTTTTCAGAGGATGCTTCTTGATAGGATATTCAAGAGAGGTTCCAATGATTTCTCTGTGATTTTTCTGTATTTTTATCTTGCCTGATTTGCGAGATCTACTGATTTTCTGTATCACTATGTCATGTGTACCTATAGTTCGGCTCAAACCGATGGTTCAGTCGCCGAACGAGTATGGGCGCTTAAGCGCCGGTTGGGCAGTATATGCAGGTAAGACATATACTCGCATAGACCCTTCCTCCTCAGTGCTTGACAGTCACTGAGGAGGTGAGCCCACTATAATTTCTCTATATTTTCTGTACTAATTACCTTGTAGTTAATTTATTTAGGTAGTTTCTCTGAATATACTTAGTGCTTGACAGTCACTGAGGAGTTAATTTATTTAGCTTCCTCAAATCTCTGAACTTACTGCACAGAGTTGCTCATAACCCCTTCAAAGAAATGGACATAGCGCGGGGGTCTACATCTAGACCAATGATGCGCAGAAGAGGGCTGAAGACTTGCTTAGGCTTCTCATGTGGGAGAGCAATCTCATCCCAGAGACGAAGGAGTCGGACTTGTTTTGCAGGATAAAATCCGTGATATGGCTCATAGAAGTCAAGCTCAGGGTCCATTTCATAAGACCACGCGTCATCCATATAATGCAGACATCTTTGATGTTAATTGCAATCCAGACAACCGGGCCCATGAAAGTGCACCAGATGCACGCGGCACTGCAAGTGCCAAACTCCATGCACCGATCGACGTGGCGCTGGCCATTGATGGTAACAATCTGCTTGACCTGCCAGAGCGGGTGGACAGGCCAACGGCGGTAGGCGCAAGAAACATCGTCTTTAAAGAGCCATGCCGGGGCACATTTGTGCCGCTTATGGACCACGCACAGTATTGCGCCAAAATCCTGCAGGTTATCAAACCGTATTGATGAGTCGTCATGAGCGATCCAGGAATTGGGAGGATGAGGACCGGTGCTGAGGTCATTGATGAGACGAAGCTTGTCGGAATGCAGTTTTTGAACGACCCCAACTGGAGTGCTATACATTCCAGGTAGCAGGGCGGCACCGAAAGACACGGAGTATTGGCCTGCATTAATTTCAGCATCACGTTGCTCTCGCAGGAATGCAAGCCCTGCATCGGAAACCCCACGCTCAGAGAAATCAAGAGTGGTTGGGGAAGCTTCATCAAGGAAAGCAAAGGGCCATACACCCTCTCTAAGGCCTTTGCAGACCGAAGAGATTAAAGGTTGGTTGGGATGTGAGACGAGGAGCATTTCAAAGCAAGTTACATTAATGGGGGTGACAATTTTGAACAAGTCTGGATTCTCAGCTATGGTGCGGGAAGTGATCGGGTCATGGAGAACTGAAGGGGGAACCGCAGGGAATGGATCGGCAACTTCAGTGGAAGCTGCAGAAGGTGAGCGAGATAAGGGATCCTTGGACCAGAGGAATCCACATGTCCACTTGGGGTGTTCCCAGCATTCTCCGACCTTATTACTTCGATGGCTCGAGTTTGGTTTTCCACCGCAGTCTTTGACAGCGTGCTTGCCTGAACAGGACAAGCACAAGTGGCGGTATTTACAGGAGTCGCTCGTGCACCTTCCTGCGTTGAAGCGCTTGCATATGGGTTGTTGCCTGAAAGGAGAGGAGCGAGGGTGTTGGGCCCCTTTATGCATCGGCACGTTGAAGTCAGCAATGAGGTGTCGAGTGGTGAGGTCGCTGAAGTTGGCGTGGGAAGTGAGGCATAGTTTGTTGTCCTTGGCAACTCGCACTTGGATTGCTTTGTCGAGGTTGAGGACTCAGTAATGCAGCGATGCGGGTTGGACAGCTGCAAAAAGTCCGATGATGTACTCTTTGTACGCCTCAAGCTCTTTGGTCTGATGAGGGAATACATAGAGGATCGCTTGCTTGACAGCAGAAAACACGATAGACCATTCACCGTGCATTTCAATGAATTTGGTTGGTTTACTAGGGCCCGCTCCTGTGGAAAGGGTAATATCCACATTCCCGACTGTTTCCGTGAGTTTGTGTTCGGACTCGAGGGAGTAGTAGCCGGAGAAGACCTTGTTAAGGTCAATGAAACGATTGGCCAGGACATCGATCCACAGCCCATCGGGGAATTCCAGGCAGTCGAGTTGGGAGATAAGGTCATTTTTCGTCATTTTGAGGTCAAGCAAGTGGTTTGCCTTGAGAGCGAGCATTTTGTTGATGGGCGCACTGGAGGACGCATGCCTGATTTGGTGATGACGCCAGGCATAGGAAGTCTTTTTGGGATGTTTTTGGACTCACGTAGTTGAATCCGACCCCACAGATCCAGAATGGCTGCGTCTAACGCTTCCAACCAATTCGGTGTAGGCGGTGTCTGAGTCCGTCTCAAACTCTTCTGATGTACACTGACCGACTTCGTTGGCTCCGCTTGGCCCTGCTTCAGCTCCGACATGACCGCTGGATCGCAAGCACTTTCCGGAAGAGATTTTGCCGCGGACGGTGGCGATGGCATGTTTGGTGTCGATCTCAGTGCAAAGCTCGAGGTAATGTTTGAGGGCTGATTCACCTCGCTCGTCGTTGGGCAGAATTTTGTGCAATGATATGGACGCCTTGGCGGTGGTGATTTCGCCCGAATGTCGTTGTTCAACGATGTGCAGACACTTTTCAACTCCGGTTGTGGGGATCACTCCAACCTCGGAGGACTCTTCGTTGTGCGAGATGGTGAAGTTTTGCTCATGGCTGGACATCAATTGATTTTTAAGATGTCATGAAGTGAATAAGAGAGCGCGCAAAAGAGCTAAACTGAACAAGGTTAGTGCATGTAAGGCAAGCAAGCCATGATGCGAAAAAAGTACCTGTGCGAGGTAGGGCGTGTGTCGCAAGCGAGTGAGGGTGAAAAAGGCCTGAGAGACTGCTAATAAAGGCTAGGGTGAGACCCCCGCTGAGACACGTATGATGGCTCACTGACGCGGTGTTGACATGAGCACTGATGCGATCCAGCGGGACTCTAACCTAAATGCGCAGCAGTCTTCAGGGAAAAAGGTACGGATGCGGCAGATGGTAAAGCGCACCACCAAGAATGAGAGTGTAAGCAAACACAGGCTGGGGCTACAGGAGTGCGACCTGCATGTATGGAGTCACGTACGACCTGAAAAAAGGCAGCGGTGTTGGTGCGACAATGAGCCAGGAGCCCGGGAATGGAACTCGTCTGGTGTAAGAACGTACCTACTTAAACATTGATTTATCTGTGGCTTATGAAGGATGAAGCGTATGACCAAGACATTGCGGCAAGAGCACTATAGGCTGGTATATTCCAAGTCTATAGTGTATCCTGATATTTTCAATTCAGTTGAGTAATAATTATTGGTAACATATACACTCTAGTGTGCCCTATGTTTCAGATGCAAAACACGTGGCATGTTTTTTGCTCTGCGGGATGTTGGAAAAACCCAAAAAACCATATATGGCCTGACGGCCCTTACCTTTCCCCGGTATCCTGATTGGTTCGGCATATGGCCTGACCAAGCAACAAATATTTCTAGATTCAAAGCGATACACAATACATGTACCGCTTGAATATTATTTTGTTATCTATAGAAGTGGGGCGGTAGAAATGTAAGCCGACAATCTTAAGCCTTTTTCCCCTTGGTTTTTCCCCTGCCTCTACCCCTGCCCCTGCCTCTGCCCTTGCCCCCCAAATATGATCCATTGTTACTGGACCACCTCGGATGCCCGGTTCTCAATCCAGAGCATCTGGGCCTCGAATAATGACGCTAAAAACTTACCAGAAAGGTAATCAGAATACAAAGCAAGTATTATATGCTACTTACATCAAATAGAAACTGATTTAAAAACAAGCCATTGACATTGGGATGGCCTTCATAGTCACAGTAGAGTATCAGAGCAAACAGATTATAAAAGGCCTGTCCATCTTGTCCTTCTGTCTAACCGGAGAGGGTGCAACAGTTCTCATAACACTACTGAGGCTTGGCAAAGGCCTCTAGAGAGTATCCAAAAATCCTAGAGCCGAGGCAAGTGCGTATTCAAGATGCACTATTAGAATGTTCACTATTCATGCTGTTTTGAAACTAAAAGAGATCAGTTAAAAGAAAAATGTCTAGAAAACAGAAGATTTACTATTGGATAGATGAAATCACTGCTAAAGTCCAGGTGGAGCTCCTCTGGGAACACCTCACGAAGATCCACATATTCTCCTTGTCACTTCCACTCTGGACCAGCTTTGAAATGATTGATAGGCATGTAGCTGGCATTCATTTTTGTGTGGAATGCAGATCATGTATTGCCATTCCATAGCATATACATGATCGCAAACTTACCACCCAACTGCTGGATCCTGTCAGTTAAATTCCAATCGGCTTGATTAGCTTCCTGATTTGGATTACAATGTTTCCTCAAATCCTTTGGATGTGAAGAGTCTGGTTCCTTGTTGGTATCATTGTTGTCAAGCCCAGCCAAGTAACGTCTGATAGTTATGAGTTCAGTCTTGAGGTCATTTATCCTCATTTCATCTCTGTGACATTTCTACTGGAAATTAAGTTTTTATCCCCTTGAAATATAAGAAGCTTACATTGTAAGAGGGACCCTCAGCCCTGTCTGATTCTGAGGACGTGTCGCCTGAGCCTTGTATGGCATTGATCTCGTCTTCATCTGACTCATTGGATGAGTCATTGGCCCTGAATATGGTATTTTGAAAGTTCCTGGGCATGGGGATGGCACAGTGGAAGAACTTAGAACCATGACCTAAGCCAGGAGCCTAATTGGTCACGCAGGTACACTGCCACTGAGACGGAGGCTCCAGAGGGATCCATCGGTATATAGCAGCAAGTCTGAGTCGAAAGATGACCATAATTCAAGCTAGGAGACCACCTGTGCGCATATGCAATAAGGTGTTCTTGAGATCCAAAGCACTTGCGGTTGACTACTGATAAGACGAAGCAAAATTCAGGGCCAAGCGCTAGATTATGAGTGGAGACATAATTAAGAGCTAATACTGTGTATTTCTACGGTCAAGGTTGAGACTCCGACTTTCAATCTGGGCTCTCTCCTACTTACATCACTGTGAAGCAATCACAGTTTTCACATGCTTTGTGGTGTAGTAGGCCAGGCAACGACCAGTCTGCCTCTGATTTGCACTCTACTCTTGAGAGTCACATCCACATACTGCACTGGGAGTGAGTGAGTGTTGTGCTGACGATGATTCTGCAGCTGTACACTGTTTCCCTTCTTGCAGCAGCAGGCCAACAATGCCAATGTGATATTTTGATACTGTCACCTGCAGCGTGTTTCTGTGCCATCACCCTTGTCCTTGTCCTTGTCCTCAATGGCACTGCTGTCTACGTACACAAAAGGCCTCCAGCCTGTTGCTTCTGCTGACATTTGTGCCACCACTAATGCAGGTAGCATTTCAGCCAGACATTCAAAGACTAACCTTGACTTCGAGTCAGCCCTCCATGCAGAGAGGTGATCACACATGTCACATAGATTCTCCCTTAGATAGAGACACTCATACAGATCCCATTACAGTTGGTGACACCAAGGCGATTCACCCTTCTACCTGCCTACTATGGCTCTAGGGTGAGGCTCAGCCCCCTACCATGTCCTACTATAGTGACACATACTACCCAGACGAAGAAGTTTTTCACATGACCAAACCGGAGCTATACAGCCCAACCATGAATTGGGATAACACCCAGACTGCCTCATACCACACTGAGGACAAGATGTATGAGTCTGCTGATGCAGACATGACCGGCAACTACACTGAGGACTATGAGCCCAACCAGCACACTGGAGACTGCTTGACTGGTGCAAGCACTGAGGAAAATTTCAATGGAGGCGACTACATGTCCTGCAACATGACCCCCCACACAAACAGCTTCGAACTTGAGGCTAACACTAGCTATACGTACTCAGAATATGACCCACCATTGCATGCAACGGTGGCACTGCTTGAAACAGCAGACCCAAAGCTGTCCTCCACCCCACCCCTTCCTGTTGCTTGGTGGCGCGACCTTAACATTGAAGACAAAAGGTACAAGTACTGGGTCCAAGAGGACCCAGAAGTTACAGTGAACCTGGAGGCTGAACAGCGAGATGCCAATGCAGACACCCCAGAAGGTGCAAGACTGCATGTCATAGTGGCTGCCTGGCCATTCATGCCCCCCATACAGCCCCACATTGACATGATTTCACCCCCACCCTCTCTGTCAATGACGATTTCGATGCTGACACCCACAAGCACCCACATGACACCGTGAGCACACCACCGTGTGTCCCTTTGCCTGTGGCACACCACCATGATGCCTCGCCCCACCTCAAGTTGCTACATGCCCTGGTGACACTGCAGCATCACCAGCTCCACCCCTGGACCCCACAGGACCCCTACATGCCCCCACATATGTGTCACAACACCATACACATGCATGTGACACCATATTACCCGGAGCACCGTCACATGCCTGTGTTCTCACACACTGATGCCCAGCCATGTGCTGCTGCCTGGACACATCATGCACGATGCCCCCAGGAGCCAGGTCAATGCAGACTGTGATTATGAGTCTAGTAAGGGGATATATATAGCACCTAGCTAGTGGTGTGATCACAACCGTCCGTCAGTTCTTTGGCAGGGTCGATGTGTTGTTGATGGTCAAGCGGTCACGGTGGTAGTAAGCAGCAGGGAAAGGGTGAAGGGTGATAGTAACGATGAGAACTTGCAAGGTATAAAGAGGTAGTAGCTGTAGCTTTGTGGATACGTAGTATGGAACTCAGAGATTGACTGCATGTTGACTCGAGTGCAAGTGTTGACCAGCAAAAAAATGATGATGATATGAGTGTTAGATGACACTTTATACAAGCGTAAACTACTATGGGGATTGATGTGAAACACATACATGCCCCGTGCGATCATACATGATGAAGCTGGTAGATCAATGGGGTACTACCTACGTGTGCAGCACATACATGGAGCAAGGCAACATGTGGGGCGATCAGGAGGTTAGTGTCATGGGGTTAGAAGACAATGAAGAAAAAGAAATGAAACACAGTGTTGCACCTTCTCGTGTGCACACACCCCTCGAACTATTCATCGACCCCTGGCCTGAGGTCCTTGGATAACAGCTTGTGTTCCCCTGATGACGGGGCTCGACTCGGATATAGGTTGGCATTCCCCTGATGATGGGGCTCAACTCGGTACACATGACACAGATGACATCCCCCAACCAAGAAAAACATGTCTATGTGACCGCTCTTGCCCCATCCCAGCTCGCACTGCCACCCCCCACACACCCCCTCACACTCACTGCCCTGCACTCACCCATGCATACATGTGCCAATGCACATACCTCACAGCCCACCACATGCACAGCCATGTCCGCTGTCCACACACACATGCACATGCTTGCACCCCCCACCCTGCCTGCTCCATTCCCCACTAACACACAAGGATTCTCATGCGCCGGACAGAGATTGGAGGAGGAGGGAGAGGAGAGAGTGGTGAAAAAGAAGAGGAGGGAACATGAGTCACTAGTGTAAGAGTCCTGAGGACCATGCACCTGCACACCTGCCCTGGAGGGACTGTCTCCCTGTCCCATTAACTGCGCTGCCATCCCCAAAATCTGTGCCCATCTCCTGCTCACACTCCTGCTCCCACAACTCCAGGAACACCACCCACCAGCTGTGTCACACCACACCCCCCTGTCTTTCTTCCCACATCACACCACCCTGTATTACATCCCCACTCTTAATTCCACCTGCATCACCACTTATACCTCCACCTGCACCCCCACTTGCCCTGCTCATGGGCCAGCTTATCACCCTCACCCAGACCCTACTCAATACCCTCCAACAGCTTTTAGCCCAGCTCCCATCTTTGTGCCAGACATGCACATTTTGGGGGGGAGGGGTTGCAGTTCCTGCTTGTTCTCATGCTATATCTGCCACTCCATTCACTTCTCCCTCTTCATCCCTTCACTCTTCTTGCTTTCTTTCTCCTTCCCCACTGCTTCCTTGAGCACCACCATATCATGCTTCATGCATGAGGACATGCATATTTTCAGGGGGGGAACCTGTACTAGTTTGGTGGTCATATATGTCACATAG
>QFFB01015597.1:0-10461 GCA_003316465.1 Ramaria cf. rubripermanens
TCTCCTGCGGAGGGCTGCCACGCGATCAAAGTAAGTTACCGGCCATAAAGGTATTATTTCCAAATCATTTTGAAAAAAAAGTGACGCGAAAGGCATACGCTAGAGACATAGCTTCAGAGGCTATTTTTACCCCACCATCCTTCGTGAAGGTGGCCTACAACAAAATCCAAAAGCAATATCAAAAGGGGGTTGGTTCTAAATACAATACTGGCAATAACCTTCACTGAGATGGGCGATTTCACTTCTCTTGGGTTTGGACCTTCGAAGAAAACATAACATATATGCGACGGGCCTTGATAAGTTTTGTGCACGACTTACTGGTCGCCAATTGAAGATGACGGGGAATTGGCGGGAAAACTGGTTGAAGGCCCGACGCTGAATGTGACAACCGTCACGGTGACATAGGATATGACATAGTTGATCATGGAAATCGCCGCATCCAGCCATGCGTTTTGATGCCGAGTGCGGCGCGTCACAGATGGGAATGAACGCATTTATGTCCTTCGTCAAGACAGATATGTTCCATAAATTCCTTGTTTGCTCCCAGCTCCACGGATGATGTTACACGGAGAAACGACTTGTACAAGTTACTTATGTCATAAGAATCGAATAACCATTTGTGTGTTCGACTAAAAACAAAAGATAAGCTGTGGGCTGGCCTCATTGGATTGATTGTGTGATGTGAGAGATCATCGACAGGTGCGTGGCTCGGAGAATTATAGGAGAGATCGAACTCTGATAAGTCCCTGAGAGCTCCAAGAGTGGATGCGGAAATTATGGAGATTCGAGGTAACGTGCGGGCAAATCATGATGCAAAAATTCCGAACGTCATGGAGATGAGACGACCTGAGGATGATAGCTCAATATAACCCAGTTCGAAGGCCGAGCCAAGACAGTTTTTATTGCAGAAGAAGTGGCGGAAACTCGTCGGTTGATGGGCGATCCTCTCCCAACTTCGTACTCATCGCACCGTAGTATAAAATTACAGTCTGCACCCAGGAGTCCGTTGAACCCGATGAGAGGTAATGCTGTAGGAGTCTGCAATTTTAGACGTCACTTGCTGGCCTTGGGCTTTCTCAAGGACGTGCGTATGCCGTGTAACTTGGCCAAAATAGCCTCATGACTATCGTGATATCAGGTGGATCGGCACAGTGGTCCTGTACTGCCGCGTGCGCTGATCCTCTAAATGCTAAATGCAGGTCAGGTACTATATCTGCAAGGGCCGCAAGGTTGTGACGAACGTACTCATACGGTGCCTTTATCATACGTATGGCTACTCGAATGGACAAATCGACCATGTCGCGTGCCATTTGACCATGACTGAGACGCAGACTGTAATCCGAGTTGTACTCTCGGTCCGAAGCAGGACGATGATTCTCTCATGTTTATGGTCTCTTGGTGATGGACTCGTGGTTATCCAGGGATTACAAATCGTGCCAAAAGAAGGACTTCCGCAGAGGAAATAGGTGGCCTGGCACGTGTTCCAAAACTGAGCTCGGGATCACGTTCCAAGCCATGTTGCAGGTAGCACACACCTCAATATGCTGTGCGGGACACCCTGGATAGAATGAGCATGTAATCTATGGGGGCATCTCCTGGAGAGGGAGAGACATTGAGGTATCATTTGCAAGCTGCACAGGGACTCGAAGACATGGGACGCTGCTGCACATGCCGACCTACCCTATTCGGGATGGGTATCTAAGATCCTTAAAATTAGAGCCTGCGTCTGAATTTCCTTAGCCTTATCAGCCGGATTAAGGAGCACGTACAGGATTGACGTCGCCGAGTGCAGCATGTGGGGTCCCCATGACTCACTCGCGGTCGACAACTTAGCAGAAGGTTAAGTTGCTAAGTCTCCTGTTCTGTTCTCCACATCAAGAGTTATCCAAGTGGAGCACACGTCGGTCGAGAAAGGAGTGAAGCTAAGTTTGAAGATGCCCGGCGCTCGTATGCCAGCCACCACCCTAATCCCTGACTCCTAGCACTTAATCTTAAGCTGTAACGATTGATACCCTTTGCAGTTTGAAGAGCCTACCAAGCCACAAGTAACAGTCGCCGGGAACTGGGCACAAGCTTTGTCATCATCTGTCCAGAACTTTGGGCCACCGCCACGCCAGAGTCCAGACGATTCGGAGAATTAGGAAGCGCGGGACGGTTGGTACAGATCCGAAGTTCCTCAGCTGTCCAAGAAGTCTCTGCTCAACCATACTTATATATACATACATTCATGGGCACTTTGTGGATGTTTTAAGAAAAGGCGCGGATAGCTGTGCTATTTTTATGTAAGTCATATGGATATACCCGAAGGTCGCTTTTAGACGGGGTTTCGACTATTGTGTGATGCAGATGGCCCTTGGCCTATTACACTAAGCAGATGCGCGTATATATGTCAGTTATTTCGTGGGACCGCACAGCTGATGAGCGTAACAACTGGATAACTGTCAAACTTGTCTTTGAATTGTTGTTCGCTCGGTGTGGTAATATTCAAGCAGGCCCTTGCAACCATCGCCTGCGGTTTAATAGCCTGGCATCAAATCGTATGTGTAAGATTGCTCGCAAGCCTGTGTGTGATGCTCGATAGTTATACGGGCGCTATCAATTTCCTGCAATACATTCACATTGCTTAGGATGTACCTTGCAGGGACTGGGCTAGACCTTTGATGGTTCATATTCCGGAGGCAGAGCCAGCGACAATACAACGGGGAGTAGCAAGCGCGGAATCACATGGAATCACCTCCCCTTCAGCAGAACCACTCGGTCTGCGGTCCGAAGGAGCAGTGTGGGGTATATGATCGGCCAATTCATCGCGGGGTGTACGGGTTCTACAAGTCGTCGCAAGACGACCGGGATGCGAATGCGAATGCGGGTAAGACACGCGAGATCGAAGGCGCGGGACTCGTCTATAACCGACCTTGGTGCCGTGACAATCAGGAACGCCACTGCGAAAGCGGTCCGTATCCTGTGGCGCTTGTGGCGCATCCATAGTGCCTATCCTGTCCTCAAGTGTGACTTGAGAAACGGTATGATCGACATGAGTGCCCTCGCTAAGTTGCCGTTTATCTTAGAACCCAAGGCTTTCAGGGTTTAGGACGTTCGAATCGGTTGCGCCATGATTCAACAATGCTTGCCCGAGCAAGTCATTGACCCAAGCACCTGGCTCAGACTACCGTCCCCGGCAGTCATATCGCTCCAGTCATATCGCTCCAGTTGCTTTCGAAAAAAAAAAAAAAGACATCGCATGGGTCGGACGGACGTG
This sequence comes from Ramaria cf. rubripermanens, assembly GCA_003316465.1. Taxonomy (NCBI): domain Eukaryota; kingdom Fungi; phylum Basidiomycota; class Agaricomycetes; order Gomphales; family Gomphaceae; genus Ramaria; species Ramaria cf. rubripermanens. The sequence goes on from QFFB01015597.1 coordinate 3,257, forward strand.
ATTCTCTGCACGGTGTGAGTGCCATGCAGTCGAGTTACCCTGATGACGCAGATACGGTGCAGAAAATAGGTTGACAAGGGGAACATTCAATCAGTGCGTGGATGCTGCTGGTGACCGGAAGTAACGGACGCACTGAAAGGACGCGCAGCTTCGACCGACCATCTCGGCCAAAGCTTTCAGTCGAGTGTGGTCGTTGCTCATGTCTGGAGCAATGGGAATGGTCAGAGATACGACTGGTTCGACCACTCACCTTAAAGAGGCATTTCAGCGAGGTCTGAGTAACCCCGAGACAAGTCCGAACATCACGACCAGCAGACCCTGTATGGTATTGGGATGGGGATGCACCAGCTACAACTGATCTTAGTGGGGGAGGGGGCGAGGTTTAGGCGCGATTGAAGATTGTTTATATTTGGGAGACCATAGAGATGGAGGCATGACATCAGGGCGTAAGATTATTGGAAAAACCGACACCGGGTCGAGGAAGGGGTAGCCCAAAGAGTGGGATATCCACTGTAAAGTCTCCATTCCGTTGGGTCTTCGTGGGGAACTTCGACGGACCGTGCAAGTGCGCGACTTCTAGGCTGGGGTAACAGGCTTAAGTCGAAGGTGCCAAAATAGCTAGCGGGTAGATCGGATTCAGGCTTCTTTACTGAGGAGTTGTCGATGAGAACAGTTGTTTTACGAAAGAGTAGGGAAATCAACGTATATTTTTCTACGGGCACGTCGAACGAGGCTTATTTCCCAGCTGCGCAACGTATATGCGACTTTATTTTGGGTGCTCTGACTGCTCTGTGCATGCGACATGGGAATGCAGCACTGAAAATGCTCTGGTGAAGATCCAGTGCTGCAACATCTTCGGAATCCGCAGCGGAAGTAGCCGTCCAAAGGAGGCAAGAGCAAGACATCATGGTAGTCCGAAGGCGGCGGCGGCCCATAGTTGTACGGACGGCAGCGGCCGAGTCGGACACGGTGGGAAAGTTACGCGCGGATTGTCGTTTCGTCGCATTAGATTGCAAGGCTGGCCTCCGACCGGAAGACTGCCGACGCGCGGAGTCGCGCCCGCCTTTTTGTTTTGCCAGTGTGATAGACTGCTTTCAGCGACGTCTCGGTATCGTGCCCTGAGGAATCGGATCCGGTGTTCTCGCGGATTAGCTTTGATCTCCAGGCTGGCTCTGGTATTTTCCGGCGCGCCGCCTCTGCAAGTAACCGAAAGACAAATTGTCGACTGCAGCCGCGGAGATGTGCTCTGGAGTTGGGCATCAGTCGTTAGGCCTTGTCGGACACCGGTTTTTGATCAATAGCGACGATTCAACGGGAAGGGCCTCTGAGCATGAGCTTACATCGCGGAGGAGCTGAGGCTGGAGTGGCTTGATGGGTCGGTATACGGCAATCTGTGGAGTCCAGGATCGCCATCGATGATTGCGGTGCTGATTTAATGATGGAAGCCTTGGCAGTTTTTGGTATATATTTTTCTGCTGTGGCCTCGATAGAAGCCGCGCTGCTGCTAAATCTGCAGCCTTCGCTACGAGAAGATGAGCACAGGAGCGGGGAGAGGAGACGCGTGGTTTCGCGTCTATTAGGAGACAAGTAAAGGGGATTGATTCGCTTCGGATTGGCTGAATCAGGCAATTGGAGGCATGGTGTCGGAGCTTGACAAGCTAGAAGTCAGAGATCACAAGGGTTGTACAGTACGGGCTGTCTGCCAAGCAAGCGGGATTAGAACAAGTATCGTGATATATCGAATGAAAGGAGGCCGTTCACAAGGCGTTGTATCGAAAAGCTGTCGAGCACGAACACGCGGCGTGTCAAGAAGAATATGATATGGTGCAGAAGGTCTGGAGGATATGAAATGGCGAGAGTTTGAATAGACTAAGCTGAAGTAAGGAGTTACGGGAATAAAGGAGAGATAGAAAAGGGAATATAAACACGGGTCCGCGGCACGACGCGAGAGGGATGACGGCAGGCCGAAGGGTGCAGCGGGCGCGCGCTGAACGGGAATGCAATGGCAACTGGGCAGGGTTATCAGCTGCAGGGAGGGTGGCAGTTTGGCAGTTGTGCAGGACAAGCGGGAGGAGGTACAGGCACGCTGGGACGAGCAATGGGTGAAGCCGTGACCCAAAACGAGCTGGGGAGACCGTGGGTGTGGCGCCGGCACTCCTGAGAGAGACGCTTAGCAGCAATGCGGGGCTTTGTGTGATGGGCGGCTGGCGCAGGCCCACCGAATAAAAAAAATCAGAAAAGAACTGATCAAGGACTGAGCGCCCCCTGTGAAGCTGGGAGCTTTGGCTCTGAAGCTGGGAGCTTTGGCTCTGAAGCTGGGAGCTTTGGCTCTATGAGTGCTGGTTCTCCCTCTGAGCTGGGAGCGTTCGTTCTCGCTCTATCGCGGTCTGCTATTTTAATGGCTGGATAGAGGGAACCTCGTCGGATTTATTGTGCACGTTGATGTGCAAATTAGAGTGCTGGTTCTTCCTGGCATACCGGATTTGAGAGAAGAGACCCAGGGTGTGCATAAGCCGCGGCGCGACATGCGCGTGGCCGGCCGCCAAGAGCCGGCGAAACCGAATATAATTATTTTCCACTTGACTTATCTGGTTGTCAGAAATTTAAATATTTCCACCGCTTTCAACTTTGTTTCCTCTCGCCCAACTCTGCCAGTCTCGTGCTCGTCCGAGGAATTCTCTCTCTTTCATATAAAACTAATCATGCGTATCCGCTCCTCGTCCCCCCCCACCTTGTCCCTCGCGCCCCTCCCTCCCACTCCCGCCCCCTCAGCAACCACCCCCGTCTCCCCCGTCGAGCCAAAGCGCGAGCCCACGCCCTTCGACGAGCTCCCCATGTCCCACCTCATATCCTTCCCCATCATGGACTCGCCCTCCTCTGCAGAGCCAGTCGACTCGGGCTCCCCCTTCGAGTCCTTCCACGCCGTCCAGCACCCGTACGCCGCGTACCAGTCCTCGTCCGCCCTGATCCGCGACGCCTTCGACTACTATCGTCTCCCAGGCAGCCATCCCTCCCCCATCACAGATGCCCTCAATATGTCCATGCACGGCGCCGCACTCAAGCCCCAGCTGCATCCCAGTGTCCTCCCCGATCTCGCCGGTGCGCTATACACCGCGCCCGCCCACCAACCACAGCACCAGCAGCAGCAGCAGCAGTGCATTCCTACTTCCCACCTCTTCTCCTCGTCGCCGCCCGCCCCCGCCCAGCCCCCAAAGGCACTTTCGCCTTCCCTGGATGACGATGGTACGGCCATCAATCTCTCCTTCCGGCCATCTTCTCTAACATGCCCCGGATAGCTTCTTCCCCATCTGCTGGTTCCTCTTCTCAATTACAATCTCAGAAAAAACGTCCGCCCCGTGCTGCAATCTCCACAAAGGACTTCATTCCCCCAGATGTCAGCGGTCTCTCCAAGCGCGAAGCACGTCTGGTCAAGAATCGTGCAGCCGCTTTCCTCAGCCGCCAGCGCAAGCGTGAAGAGTTCGAGTGCATGGAGGTGTGAGTAGCTCTCGTCGCTTTCCTCACCTTCCACATGCTCATGTCGCCTTAGACGAGTCGCTCAGCTGGAGCAGGAGAATGCACGACTCCTTGCGCTCACACAGTCGTCTTCGCGCGACTCATCACCCGCATCCGACTCGAAACCGCCCAAATGCGACTCCTCAGAGCCGGCAGACACAGAACTTGCGTCTCTCCGCTCACTTCTCGCCCAGTCTCGCGCACGATCGGCCGAACTTGAAAACGAAGTAAACCGTTTGCGCACGTCTGGCTCCACCACATCCAGCTCAGACTCGGGTTCTGACGTGGGCTCACCCGGCGCGCAAATACAAGTGAAGCGGGAAAATGTGGGCATAGACGCAATCCCCAAGCGTACGGGCGCAGGCCTCTTTGGCGTCGTGCTGCTCTGTGCACTCCCCAGCCTTCTGTCGCTTCCTACGCCCGCTGTGCCATACGCAGCGAGCCGCTTCAGCTTCAATCCCGGCTCTGGTGCCGCTACACACCAGCCAGCCCGTGGTCAGACCGAGTCCTTACTGGACTGGACGGGCATGGACGTTGACATCGACGGCGGCTCTGGCTCACGGCGCAAAGTCAACCTCCCTCTTTCTTTCCTCAACGGACAGACAGGCCCGAGCGATGTTTTACAAGGCTTTGCATCTGGCGCCGGGGCTGGCTTCGCACTAGCTCCTTCGCCCGAGCATTCATTGACTGAAGCCGAATTCGACGTCAGTCTTGTCCCGTCTGCAACCGAGGGCAAGATCCGTGTGCGCATCGAGAGCCCGTCGGAGCCAGGCCTCATGAGCGGCGGATCGAGTCCACCCTCCAGTCTCGGCAGCCCGGCACTCGGGTTTACACATACTTCGCCGTCGGAGGGCTGGGACCTCGACTTTGCAACAGCGCCGGAGCACTCGCAGGGTATCATGTGGGACGCCCCACCTGCAGGCGCCAATGTTGATGTTTCGCTCTTTGCCTCTCAGCCTTCTTCGGTTTCTTCCTCTGGCCGACGCAGGGTACGCATTGCATTAAAGAGCGGGCCTGTTGCAGGTGCAGAGGGTGGAGAGTGGGAGGTCGAGGTTCGCTGATGATGCCTGCATTTATTATTTAGTCTTGATGCACCACCACCTTTGTTATGCATGCATGTTTCCTATACCTCGTCACTTTTCAGGGTTTGTGCTTGTTTATGTCATAAAAATGTTGTCTTGTCGTATTCTCGCTAGTAGGTCTAGGGTACCTACGCCTTGTTGTAGGATGCAATCATGAAGGGTATAGAAGTCTCTGTATGAATGACCATCGGTGACCATCGGCGACCATGAATAATAATAGCCAGTGAATTGACGGCCCAACTGAGTGCGAAGCGTTTGTTATATTAAGAAGATCATGTCCGTCTGCAGGAGCGCTTTCCTGTCCGAGATTATTGGATTCCGGACCGACAGCATGTATCCAATAGTACTGCTCGCGTACAGATCACAAGCATGGGGAACCTCATGAAAGAGGCGCACCTGCCATTGACTTCGGCTTCGTCCCGGACCTAGCTCCACCCCACGAACGGCACAACGGGCCTGTGAGCATGCTGTCCAGCGTCCACCCGCTAAAGCAGGTACAACTGTCCGGTGAGCAGACACCTGAAGACAGGAATCCAAGGCGTCCAGGGCCATCGAGTCGCCTCTGCTTCGCGAAAGCACCGACGAGAGCGAATCAGATCACAGCCCAAACCGCTCCGCGGTGCAAGCCACTTTAGTACAACCGGAAGCGGGGGTCGGGGCCTCAGGCAAAGGTGATGACGGAGATGGCAAGTCCGGTAAACGAGTTAACCTGTTCACATCGGTGTCCATGGGCTTGATAAGTCCTACGGATCCGGATAATCGTGCATATCGTAGAAGAATTCAGGATAACTCGTGCATATCAAAGATAACGACTCAGTTCGTGCATAGCGTAGACGACAGGAACACAAATGTAAGGGTCCTTGACGCGAAAAGTTATGCGCTGAAGTTGCGAGGACGTTACGCCAATGTCGAGGTATGGTTGTATTGCCAAAAGACTAAATGAGATCCAAATGAGTTGTGTTAGCATGCTGGTACTTTTCATATCCAGTAGATGAACCAGCAGAGAAATAACGGACTGTCCGAGCTGGATTTTCGAGATGGAATGACTCGCACGTGCTCCTGATTGTCCCGAAGTGACGCACAACCTCCCACCTCAACGCAGTGTCCCAGGCCTGTCGTGAATAAGAGTTCCCGGAACCTTAATTGCGCTAAAACAGGCGGTGTCATGCAGAGACCCTGTACGGACTCAACCGAGCGAAAGACGAGCTCTGTCTGGTCCTCAGACCCTCAGCGCCTTCAACCGTAATACATTGGCACTCATGGTAGTCGAATAGGACGCCGACCAAGTCCCGAATTTCATGAGCCTAATTGGGAACTGAGGTTATGTTACATAATCGCAAAAAAAATTGATGGAGAATACAAATGGCGCTGCACCTAAGCGATTAATCGATTAGGAGCATGATGCTGTCACTATGGCTTCTACTCATCAACCGGATGTTACATGTAGAGGGGGCCTAAATGAAATACATTTAGCCTTGATTAATGGTTTCGACTCTCTATGCGCTCCTAGTACCCGACATTAGGTTGCCACCGGCCGCGGCGCCGTTGAGCCCGGTTCCGTATACCGCGCCGTCACTCGTCAACCTCCAGCAGACGCTGTTCTACGCTTCACATGCTTCCTACAAGCAAAAGGTCAACCATGTTTTATATAATACATTACCTTCCTTGCCAAGCTCTACTCCTTTCCCTTGATTGTCACCAGGTTTCATGACAAACTTATTATCATGCTCAAGGTATTTGGTATCCACTCTCATGTTTAAGATACTCCATATCTGCTCTTTTTCATATTCAGACAGCTGTTGATGGATAATCAGGCACTCTAGGCATTTTTTAACCATAGGTACAGGACTTCTAAGCATGATAGCTGATCACTGGGCCTATCATGCAGTTCTCTTAGCTACCACCAACTTTGTGTAGTGGCCAAATTGACCTGAAATTCTTGACAACTCCTAACCCTAACCCCAAAATGAAGCCCTTGCTGGCAATGGCATATAGTGCCATAAATGTAATGTATGCAGAGGAAATTTTTCAACTCAGCTTGCTGTACATTAGATGGGGGAGATGTTTGTTAAGTAGGTATTTCATTATATCAATTTGTCAAAATATAATCCTGATTGGGGCTGCAAATTTGCAGTTGAAAGAGTAATTTATTCCAGCTTTTGAGAAAGCATTGGTGCAGGTTACCAAGCTTTGTTCATCATCAATAATTCACAGGGCCACTTAGCATACCTGGAAGATGTATCTTGCAAATGAATATAACCCAGCAGCAAGCAGGCTCAAATTAATGTATGATAGCTGGTATATTCACAATGGTCAGAAAATCATACAGCCAATAATTTATCTGACAAATCATGCAACAAAATCAAATCAGCTGAAAGGCATCAAGGCAGTACTTATCAAGTGCAGTCTTTACAGAGCAAGCTGCAGGGCAAGTGCAAGAGCAGGTGCAATGCTGAGTGTTATGATCCGGTCCCTCGCGGATCTCCGGCAACCATATTCGGCAACTAACCCTGTTCCGAGCCCAGACCCCGAGCCCGACCTTATCCGAGCCTGTCCCGAAGTAGTCCGAGTCCGAGCCCGAGCCCGAGCCCGTTCCCTATACTCCGTCCC
>QFFB01015818.1:0-21143 GCA_003316465.1 Ramaria cf. rubripermanens
TTTTCCCCTCTGTCAGCCTGTGTGACAGTGTGACTTCCACAGTGCACGAGGGTTGCCCTTACAATTGTCTCATCATGTTAGATCCCTGAGATCTAACACCGAAGCTCCGAACCTTCAGACCTCCAAACTCCGAAGTAACTATTATGTTCCGTTTTAGTTCTTGTTGTTTACCTCTTAAAGTATAATTCTCATTCACGATCCAAAGTAGAATACTTGTACCTCCCTCGATCCGACCCTCCGATCCTATTCCGAACTCCGCTTGTTATACGCCCCTTATATCCTTCTTGTTATACGTTCTAAGGATACAATTAGTTTACGAGGTATTAATAGTCCTCCAAACTTGTATCCAGTTCTTTAGTTCGAATATTGACTTAATTCCGCGTTACAAACCTCAGTCTCCTCGCATCACTACCTCCATAGTTAGATACTATTAGTAGTAACTCCGAGTCCAAATCTCCGGACTACCTCCGATACTCCGACCTCCGAAATTAGGGACCGAATGATAGTAGGTGGTGCAACCCATAAGTTGAAGCCAAGTCCCTACCCCCCTCGTACACTTTCGAAGTCTCCGACCTCCAAAGTTCTGGGTAACGTCCGTGAACTTAACACATCAGATGACCAATATCTTTTCATACTCTGAGCTGAGCCATCATCTCCATCATCAACTATGTACTTCACTGCTACCATCACTCATGCATCCACACCATCACTCCCCATGCAGATGCCACCAATCATTTGGGTTCCATCACCTGCCCACATTAGGCAACAATCTGGCAGGACTGGCACAGGTACCATGGACTGGGAAAGCATCAATCCCCATGAACTCTTCTTTGATCCCAACTCAGGACGAGTTGAGTTACTGGTGCATTACATTCCCCATGAACATAAAGACAAGCATAGCATGGAGATTGAGATATTAGAAAGTGGTGTCAGCTCCCTGTATGATCCTTACCATTTCAACTATTCTGTTTATCCCCCTTGACCACTCAATTCTACACTACCTCCTTCAATCAGATCAGCAGATCAAGCATTGCCTCAGAGGCTGTACACTTGGAGTATGGAAGTGTGGTCCCAGATTGTCAGTTGGTTCAGGGGTTAAGTGATGACTCATTACTATTCCCTTTGACTCATTCTTGTTCTCCATGACTCATTGTTACCCCCATAACCCCCTATGACTCATTGTAGTGTTGTGACTCATTACCCCCTTCTGTACCATACTTGACTCATTATTTGTCTCATTATGACTCACCCCCATTCCCCCAAGTAGTTAAATAGCAAGCTTGCTTCATGTATTTCACTAGCTTGGTTATCATATATGTTACACCATCTCTTGTGCCCTCAAGCACCTGAGGATACCTTGCTCACCTCAACTCTCTTCTCTCAATACTTTTCTTAAGGCTTGTCTACTTCAGACTTGTCCTATCTCTACTCTCTATCTCTTATCTTCTGTGACCAACAAAGACAGGCACCTTTTTTAGTGCAGTGTCTTTCAACATTGGGATCTTATACCCAGTGTGGACAGTTCTGACAGGATGGTGAGACACCTGTGCCACCAATTCAGATATGCTGTGACCAAGTCAGGCATCTGGATATCTCAAGACGCATACATAGCCATATTATGCTGCAAATGGGTACACTGATCATGATGGCAAAGATACTTCACCTGAGATTTGTAGCTGTCAATATAAAGAATAAGACATTAGGAAGCTATGATTTAAAATCTACCTACCTGGCAAAGATGGCCTGTCATGCATTGTCAGGGGCCAATCCATTGTGAATGGCTTCATTCCACTCCTCCTGAGTTTGATGATCATCAAGGCTATCCAACTGATCCATGGCTGGTTGCCCATACTGTTCCTCAAAGTCTTTGTCCCATCCAGCATCAGGATCAAGCATAGGCGCATTGCCATCTGCAGGTTCATATCCTTGGCTGGCAGCCACTTCCTGAACTAATACATTCATTAATCCATAGTAAATATAGGACATAGGCAGGTCATACTTCTCATCTGCCTCTCCCAACCCTTCTCAACATGCTACCAATGTCCACAAATGCGGCTAAGGGTGTTTTTCATTGTGTGGAGGGTAGGCTTCTGACCAGATGCAGAGAGGATTGCATGTGTGATCTTTACAAAGGTGGAGGTTAGTCGGCATCCCTGCTTCCTACCCATAGTATGACGTTGGAGAAAGCAGGTAAATAGAGGTTCAGGTTATGAGCAAGATAACAGTACGACAAAGGGTAGCGCAACCCAACAGACTTGTGAGAATCATGAAGCGGCGAGGTTGTGTTGAAGATACAGTTGTGCTCGCCACGGATAACGGTGACAGCGCGTGTTGAGCACGATGTTCAAATGGGCAGATGCGAAAGAAGATTTGCAGAGCACGTGATGATGAGGCATTGTTGAGGCGTTGTCACGTAGTATCTAGCATAGTTTACCGATTTATAAGATTGCCAATGCTAAAATTTTTTCTGAGGGACACCTGTAGTTGCTGGGTGATATGCTGGTCGGTCCCGTTACTGATTAGTAACGTTTACGGTGACAACCGAGGTGCGGCGTCCCTTATACTTAACCTTGCCTTGCATTGCGGCTAAGGAATTCGTCGCTCATTATTCAAATGCGGCTTACTTGTCGTGAGTGCTTATGAAAAGACACAACTACTATCACCGATCAGGATGTGGATCACTTTCCTCATTTTATTAATAAATAATTAGATACTTGAAATAATTTTTTAAAAATTTGTGAGAATCTTTAATTGCATGTGAATTATATGCCTATCAACTTTTATTACCAAACAAGTCAGAGTTCGTGTTGCCAGAGACATCCAATGTGCGAGACAGGATGTGGATCAGGATGCCGGCAATTTTTGGTCACATTTGGTCACAATTGTTAACATTCGCCGCAGCCTGCCGGGCTGTCACACTCCGCATGCTTGAAAGTGAACCTGGCTATCCAGGTAGTGTACTAAGACCGGCATTGTGTATATAATGTGTTTTACATACAATATGTGAAATATGATTTTGGCCAATTATTTTACGGCTGAATAACCACATAGGGGGGCTAAAAGCATGTGCTGCCTGCATATATAGCCCCCCATCTTCCAACACAGCTGCTTTTTTTCATCAAAAAAATGTAGTTATATTCTTAATATGTTAATCATAATTGTCAATAATTTTTGGCACCCCCAAATGTTCCAGGGGTGGTGGAATGTGCAAGTGATCCACATCCTGACCCGATCCACATCCTGACCCGATCCACATCCTGACCCGATCCACATCCTGACCGGTGATAGTATGACTCTTCGTAAGTACTTCCTACAAAGGATGGGTGCTTTACCTAATCTTCCATATTGGGATACACTTGGCGCGTGTCAGGGCACACTGCTACTTAGTGGTAGCCTCCCCCTTCCCGGGACGAATAGCTAATTTTTAAATCGAAATTGACGACCTCTTACGATTTTACGACCCTCACTGCCAGGAACATCATGGTGAATGCCACAGCTCAACGCTGCTTTACCCAGCGTGCACCCCTGTCGGGACCGCCACTCATCCAAAACGGACATTTGACCTTACAGAGTATGTAGAAAAGTGTCTAAGCACTGCCTGCCACATACTTACCATGCTTCACAGTACACGATGTAAGCGCCTTCTCGTAATATCTATTCATTACATACCCCTTTAACCAGAGTCTTACGGCAGGTCGGTTGGATCGTGGCTGGAACATTCACTATTGTGGCAACGGCTGTATCATTTTGGATCATTAACAAGCATCTGACGTGGTATACGAAGGTATGGCCAGAGCAGTCTCTCTTGACCATAGTTGAATGGCCTTCTCCTGTCAGAAACGGCAACAACGATGTCAGTATACTTTGTGTGACATTCTTTTCCAAAGTTTAGCGCTGTCATTGCAGACATTGTTCGCCTTCTCCTCATGGTTCCTATCTACGCGATAGTCAGCTTGGCATCATACATCTTCTGGAACCACGCAATACCTATCACTCTCGTCCGAGATTCTTATGAATCCTTCGTGCTCTACTCGTTCTTCTATCTACTACTTCAGTACTTGTCTCCTACCACTGAGGGTCAGAAGGAAGTGTTTAGACACATCGTGCTCCGAAAATGGATTTTCCCTCTACGCTTAGTCAAATACAGACCTAAGGACGGCCTGTATTTCCTCCAGCTTATGAAATGGGTACGTCTCAATGAATATCTGGCGCTTTTGCCGCTCATGTTTAACGACTCACCACAACTCACAGGGTGTTCTGCAGTATTGCGTTGTTCGCCCAATAACAACGCTGGCGGCAGTCATTCTCGACTTTATAGGTACTGATATAATTGACACATTCTGGATTCCATTCTAAACCCAGGGCTTCATCAGGGCTTTATTGCGATAGAAGTTGGAGCCCCGGCTGGGGGCACATATACATCACCGTCGTCGTCTCGGCATCGGTGACAGTTGCAATGTACTGCTTGCTCCAATTGTATATCCCTATCGCTGAGCACCTCGCCCCCCACAAGCCATTACTCAAATTGTTCTCCGTCAAGGCCGTTGTGTTCCTCACATTTTGGCAAGCAACGGGTCTCTCTGTCCTTAGCATGTTCGGGGTAGTCAAAAACACCCCGTATATGACGGCCGATGATATAAACACTGGAATAGCTGCTATCCTCGAAACATTTGAAATGATGTGCTTTGCTGTCCTCCATATTCGCGCTTTCTCATACATACCATATTGCCTCAATGGACAAGCACCCTCTCAGACACCCTGGCTTCGATCGTTATTGCATGCCCTCGATATCAGAGACTTGTGGCGAGAGATCCGAGACGGGTCTGTTTATATGACAAAGACTGTTCGTGGAGTCGAGCCCGAGGGGGGGACTAGGAGGAGAATACACTTTGCCAAGGTGATGGGGCGCGAGCGTGGATTCACCGAAGCGAGGGAAGGTGTGAAGGAGAGTAGGTCTATCGACGAGTACATTTATGACGAAGAACTACTACTGGACAGCCATGCTCAGGCGGGACACTGTAGAACAAATGTATGGGTGAATGAAACAGGTGGCAGATTTGCAGCCACTTCGGAGGATGAAGCGCGACGGAAGCACCGTGAAGGGGAGTTCATTGGAGGTAAGCATATATTGTATTAAATTTGTCAGTCTAATTCTTCCCGTTTACAGAGTACGAGACGCTGCATGAACTGGCTTTCGAAGAGAGCAGTCAGGTTGACTCACGAGAAAACAGCTCATGGTGGAAAGGCATATATAATCGCCTTGCGCAAAGCGAACCTGATAGAGAACGGAAAGCGCGGCTTTCGCCAATCTCTCAGAGGCCGTTACGGAAACACCGCAGAGATCGCCTCCACACTTCAAGAGTGCCCTCGCTCGACTCTCCACCGCCGCCACCGTCAGTCCTGTTTGAATACTCCAGTCTTTGGGATGGCCACTCTAGCGTGATATTTTCTCCGTCCCACGGACGGGAGCAGATTACAACAATCCCCAAACATCCACCAGACCCCCATGTAAACCATAACGCACTCACCGGTTACAATGACATGCATGACGTGACATTTTCCACCCAGGCCAGAGACCTGAGAGCTCCACGAGCTATGTCTAACTCTCATGGCCGTCACATTGAGTTACTTGTCTCATCAAAGCAGGCACGATCTTCGGAAGACCCTCGAAACGATCACGACAGGCGTCTCCCTACGTCTTCTAGCTTCACACCTTCAGATAGCCTTCTCGGGCGGGTTCTCCCCAAGTCGAATTCACCTACGGCTCGAGGACACACGCACTCTGGAAGCAGGAGTTGCAGGGTTGACCCTGCCTCCTCTCAAACCACTCACTCGCACTCGCCACGGACTTTCCTGGAGCATGTGTCGTCGCAACGACCTCGTGGTCCACAGACGCAATACTCTCCGAGGCGTGGCCTACCACGCCCACCTATTATACTCCCACCACCCTTGTCCCCAGCTCGTCACTCGACGGTTGAAGCACCGCGTCATGTGCCTGAGCTGTTACTGTCGCCACCTGTCAGTCGTCATACTCTACGAGATCCGCAAGGTGCAGGTAGGCACAACACACTGATACTGGGTCTAGAGGAGTTTGTCAGCCCGACAGGTGCTCCATTAGATTGTTTTAACCGTGTCCAGTCAGAACGGTCTGTGTCACTGACAGCACATTGCCATTCTGACGAGATGGAACGCACCTCACCGAGAGAGCTCCAGCCACTGACAGTCATGTCTGGTCCTGACATCGATCTCGCCACTATACAGAACATCATTCCGACCGGGGCCACCCAGGCATATCCGTTGCCGCAACCACTCACAATGGAGAATCCTGACATAACACCAGCTCGGGATATACTGTCAGAACTTCCTAGCCAACCAACCTCTTCAACAGAGGTGAGGACGATCCTAACAATATCTACGTCTTCACCACGGTTCCCTCCTTCTGCTCGACAGCTGCGCCATACACACGGTGACGTTGGAGAAGCCAGGAAAGTTTGGTCATGACATCACGACAAATTCATGACATTGCATTCATCTATATTATGCTATTCACCTAACTAGTTACAGCATGCCACTCACGACCTTACTATATACCGTTGCTTTAGTTTGATTTACTGAAGACTAAGTAGAAAGCCTCAAGATCCACTACTTTCAAACAACCCTATCGGCAGTCGTCGCGTTTCCATGAGATATTATGACCCACAAACTTTTGCTCAATCCCACCGTATGCGTGCGGCGTACTCCCTTATTCGCGACACATATCTGGGTTGAATCTCGTCGCCTGCTCCTGTGGCGACCTTTAAGATGACCTCGTTCACACCTGTCGACCCTAGGATATCCTGGCAGTAGGTAGGTATAAGATTGACGTATGGATAGCTCGGGAGTGCTCACGACATGGTCACCAGTTGTGGCGCCGCCTCGTGGTATATTCACCTGAGGAGAGTGAGGGAGCTGCAAGTAGTGGCGATAGTGAGGGTGCGAAAATTCAAGGATGCAGAGCTCGCCAACCTCATAAGTTACGACGGAAATATTTGCGGGATTCCAGCGCGATCGCTTCCAGCCTTCCACACAAATCCCGCCTAAAGAGATCAACGCAACGGTTCCATCACCTTCACCAATTCGAACGCCATTCTTGACCTTATGTTCATTACATAGTGAGCACCAAATTCGACTCCAAGCAAATAATGCAACACACCTTTGGAATGGAGGTATCGTTCGACACCTCAGTATCAATCCAGCTCTTTCGCGATAGCGGCATGTCCAGCGGTGAGCGTGGAGTCAAACAATCAGTGGAATTGGAGCACATAGGGTTCATGGCGTGGGCATCCAGAGCCTCGTCGAACTGGTATTCACCTCGCGCATACCTATGAAACCATATATATATATAGGTGGGTAGAGGGGAACGGCAAACATCTTACCAGTATGATCGCTGATCGGGCGTATCATGGAAATAAGCAGCGAGTAAAATGTAAGCATCAGACTTGCCTCAGTCTCTTTGCCGTGGCCATAGATGCAATATATCTTCATCGAAGGCGCGTATGGCAATCTGGATACCATAATTAAAAGTACAACGGTGCGGCGATCTCAGGCATACCTCGTTTCCAAAGGGTTAGTCCACTTTGTGTGATCTTGATTATTCTTAGCGAGCACCGTTTCATCTCGCTCGATGCCAAACGAGTAATTCGTCAACATCATCCTCTGATAAGTTGCAAGTAAGGCACCATTAATTTAAAGACCACAGAAACACTACCTGAAAGGTGCTCGGAGTATGTTCCAAGATGAAATTGGATGCTTCGTCCGCCGTGAGGTTCCTTAACCCAGGGTCATGGACCCCACTACTGGGCCGGAAGGCAACGAACTGGCCGTGGGTCTGCCAGGCATTTGGTAGATCGTCCGCAGCCCATGTTGTATTGCCCCACACCGATGCTCCTCCCTATTCATAGGTCGGTGCCAACGGTGCTTAAAACTTATATTCTGTGATAATGCATTCACACACTTTTATCCACATGCTGGCACTGCCGGCCCAGCTTCTGAATAGCTTGGCACGCTCCTCGCGTGAAAAAAAACGTTCCAAAACTGCACACAACTATAAGGAAAACAAAATAAATTAATAGGAGGGCTGACCATATGCGCCTGCAGGGTTAAGCTGAACTGTATCCTTCATTTCACCAGAAAGAAACGCGGTCATAGCTTTAGGCTGTGATGGAGAAGTTTGATAGGTTGTAACGTTACAAACATAAGGAACTGACCACACCCTGTATTTACCAAAGCAGTGGTCAGGAACGAAGGCGTAAAAGGTGGCCTAGGTACAGACCAGATGTGTACCTGCAACAGACACAAAAGCTTCTATATGATTCTTGAATCAATTTGTGAGCAAAGGTGCTGTATTAACTGCACTCGTTAGTACCGACCTCGACCCAGTCAATACCTCCGTTCCCGTAACCCTCAGCCTCTACCCATTTTAAGCTGATAAAAGCTCGTTCGAACTTGTTGTGTGATTCATAAGATATTAACTCACAAATACTACGTTACTTTCGGTAAATCAGAGCTCATGATAGCCAAAGATGGTCTTACCAGTACAACCTAGACAACCAACCCTATTAACAAAAAGTATAAACATGAGCGTCGATAAAGGAGCCGAACGGACAGTTGATCCCATGGAGTGAGCAGCAATCACTACCTTGCACCCTTCCCTTTGCCTAATAATAGGTCAATACAGTTGGAGTAATTTCTAAGACAACAGGCAATGCTATACTTGAAGCTTTCAATAGTCGTCTTGAGACGACTGAAATAACCATCCCTGACTTCCAGGTTATAATATGAGAGCCGCCAGTCATAAGCGGCAAGACTGAGCAAGTTAGTGTCGTAGCCGACAGCAGCCAAATTCTCGATGATTTTGGACCTTGAAGATATATTGGTTGAGTGATAAATGCATCGGAATGACACGTACCATATCCAATAGCCTGACTCGCGTGTTAGTCATTCGCTCCTTACATTAAGTGATAGACGCACCCTGAATGAAGGAACTTGCAGCATCGAGCCCCTGTACGGCTCGAAGTTTAATGCCTGGAGGATCCAGACCCGTTTCTGGATCAAGCATCAGGGCTGAAATCCACTTTTCGCGGTTGAGCATCACTTGGGTAAGCATACTAGTCGGGTCGTCGAGGAAGATACAACTTAATGAAGTATCACGAACTGAAACGTGAAGAAACATACTGATACCCTCCCCAGAGTTTCTCGCGAAAGTAACTGCGATAATCAGGCGAGGTTGACCATGATTCAAGTCCCTTGGGTGCGGATAGATGTCAATTTACGGATTTAATCGCAAATTTCACTCTCACTGTAGAAACAATCCCAGGGACCAAGACAACTGGGTGCCGTGGCTTCAGACCACGTACATGCATGGTCTCTCCAACCAGAAACTCTCGACCATCGTTGTTCAATTTCCATGGTTCAGGGATCTGGCTTCTGACTCTACTCCACTCTAACTCAATACTTGCCCAATCAAGTTCAGGAAAACGCGGCAATCCGTATTGATCGAGTAGGAAAAGTAGGTGAGAATGGTAGGGTGACGTTACGAAAACACACAACACCGCGCCCACTGTCCAATAGCGGCTCCAGAGTGAGCAAAATAATTGATGATTTCAACCTTACATATGACGCCAAGTGGAAACAAGACTCTTCGCGAGGTCCAAATCGAATACTACGCAGAGAAGATACACGTTAGTATAGCATTCGTATTTAACGCGATAGAAGCGAAATTTTACATGTTGCGCTGCCCTTTGGCGCTTTTTGGCTCGGACATCTGTCTGTTTGTCGTCAGCACTTGAGGGGGACGAGGACGAGCACGTCGGCGGTCGTCGCTGCGATAACACCATATTAGGTATCCGCTACAGTATGGACCAAGTTACCGGGTACGGAAGCGGCTGACTTCCAATTTCGTCACTAGACTCGACGGATTCCTCTTTATTGCCTAAATCGCATTTCCTCGTCACGCTTGTTAGTGTAATCATATTTCTCTCAGACGCCTGCTCTGGAACGGCCTATTACATAAGATATCAATTCCCGTCGTATGGAGGAACTTTTACAATACTGTATGCGAGAGTTAGCTTTTGATGGGGATCTAGGTAAGCACCATATATAAGTTGCAATCGGAGCAGTGTAATCCTTGCGTGCGCGGCGGTTCGATTCCAGGTCGCAGCACGGCTCTCCATCACCTGTGGGGTTCGACCCCAGCTAAAGCCATAAATTTATTTTTACCTTGCGACTAACCTATCTTGCATACTATGTAGGCTGTGATGTATCTCGCTTGCGGAATTTTGTCCAGGGTTTCTACGCGTCGCAGCGACTTTCAGGTACTCAAACTGTTGACGATGAGTTCCATGCCTTCGTATGGGCACTTCTCGTTCGCCAGCCTTCGGTTCGTGTTGGCCTTGTACCCGAGGGGGGTGCGCTTGAAGTGTACATTGCCCCCCGAATGAGCAAAAGGAAAGCTGTAGTGAAACCCAAGAAAAAACGATCGGACCCTGAAGCTGCACCGTTTCCTGCCCTGGATCGACATAGTGTGGCAACCGATGACCCAGCGTCGGAATCGTTTCTTGGACGTCTGCAACCTATCCCAGAAACAGCTACAGGGTCACTAGAATCTCTTGTTGAAAAGTATGGCGACAGCCTGCGTGTTGCTGTTGACTCTGAGGCATGCTTTCGGGCGATAACCGGCACCCATATTCGTGTCCGTATTTCTTATAGCTTAGACTCATTAATTTTGGTTAAACTCGTTTTACAGCCAGCAAAATTGAGTCCGATGGTTTACACCGCACTTCAATTCATCAGTCGTGGTAGAGAAGCCGGACTGAGTGTCATTGACCTCGGGAAAAAGACGGGATATGATCAGAAAACTTGCTTCTACCTGGTTTTACAATTGCTCTCCCTAGATCTTGTGTACGGCCTCCCAATGTTCTTCTATCCTAGGCACCACACTGATTGCACCCCTGGTTACTTGCAGTGTTAAACTCAGTAAAGGTGGGCTAGGCGGTGGGAATTTCTGCATCCACAAATACTTCTATTCGCAAAGCGCCTTCTGGAAGAGTGTTCGTCTCGAAGAGGATATGGACCAAGATGACGTCGCCCAGCAAAATGAGATATCCCCCGAACATGAAACTTCGCATTCTAAGCTTCAGTTTGATCCGATTGACTCACGACATTTAACCAGCACTGAATTAATCAAGTCCCGTGTAGTCAAACTGCTCAAGTACTCGGAGAATGGTTTACATTCGTACCTAAATCTCGTCGTCGCTATTGTAAGTTCTGCTTATCTAAATCTCTAGATGCACATAACTAAGGTACTTCAAAGGGGTTTGCAAAACCTACCAAGCAGGATAGGCGATGCTTCAGCGGTCGAATCCGAGAATTGATCAAGGATAAGTTTATTGAAAAAGTTATTGTGCCGAAGCTACATGGTTCATCAAGCGTTCTCTGCATTCGCCTAGTGGCAGATCCTCGAACCGAGGGTACTGAAGGCATTGTTGTGCAACCTGGAGACGTAGGAGACGAGGAACAAGGAGACGCCCCGGAGGGTAAGGGTACGTTTCTCTAAGTCATTGTATGGTCGATTTGATATATAGATTGTTCATTCTAGATCAAGAGCCGACTTTAATGCCGGTCATGAATATGACCATCCATAGGCAGATATTGAAATTGCTTGAACAAGCAGGATCCGAAGGCTTGACGCTATATGTAATTTGCCGAATTTGAGGTGTTTCTCCTTGCTTAACGCTCATCATAGGACATCTCGTCTCGTCTCGGAAATTTTGATAAGCGTACGGTCGAGCTCATTTTGTATCGTTTAGAGCGTTTTCCACCCCCACCCCATCTGGCAGATCTAGCTGCCTGTGATTTCCTCGAAAACCAGGGTCGCGAACGACGTCATCGCTATTATACACTCACAGGCTATCTTGCCTTTATCCGCGATGAGAATATCGATGACGCAGGACTTACGAATAGATATACATCCATGGACATCGGCCAAAGCGGTGGCTTCTATCCCCAGTCCGACCATACTTTCTATAAGGATTCCACGGCCTTGATCGAATTCGAGGACGAGTACACGGATAAGGTGAAAGGTCTAAATGGAAACGCTCCGCGAAAGATGGGACGGCCGCGGAAAGATGATTCTAAACCACCGAATGAGAAGTCAACCACGAAGGACAGGACCAAGAAGTCAACTGCTAAGCCACGAGGGAAAGTAAATAAAAATCCCGGCCTTCCACGGAATGATGGAGAAGAGGCCCAGTCGATCAGCGACAAGACCACTCAAAAAGGACGCAAGCGAAAACGGAAAGTTGAACCTGAACCAGGTGCTTCGAATTCAGAATCGCATTCACCCCCGAAGAAGAAGAAGCGAGTCGTACAGAAAAGCTCGACACAAGGAAACGAGTCTCCCGCAGACCCGATGGATAGGGGCGAAGGCACATCTGTGCGGATTCGAAGTCTAGACATCGCAGGTATTCCAAATTCCAAAGCATATCAACTCGAGTCAGTATCAGAGGAACCTCATGTCGAACAATTCTCTCTAGGTCCCCCAGCAACTTTTGATCAGGGCTCTGAGACGTTCTTGGATGAGCCACCCCAACCCATTCCCTGTAATGTCTCCGTACCCGTGAATGGGATGGTATCCTCCGCAAGTGAGAATAATACCGAATCTTTGGAACTACCCCAAATATCAAAGCCTGCATCTTTGCTAACGGAATCTCCAGTACGTCTCGTGCATCACTTTCCTTCATTCTCTGATCGCTGCTTCAGCCTGTTGCTCAGGACCTTCATGGGGTACCCTCTAAGTTTGAGCAAGCGACTGGATCAAAGAGAAGTGGCGATGCAGTGACTGATGGGCTCTCTCGTCTTGACGATCACCCCGCAAAGCGTCCAAAATCTGGACGACCGAAGCGTCTCCATGATTTAGTCAACATCTCACAGCTCCGTGCCGAGAATGAAATTATGCGTGTGGTAGCCGAACTTGGAGGCATCACCAACATATCTTCGAAAGAGTTTTCAGAAACCTACGCACATGTCTTATCATCAATGGTCGAAGCTGGTGAACCGACAAGCATGTCTGTTGGCAATCAGCATGACAGACGGACAATCCGCAAACTTTTGGAGAGACTAGCTGACCGCGGAAAACTCAAGACGTTAACCACAACTATCACAGCTCGTGTTACTCAATCCCGCCTCGCGACATTAATATACGAACCATCAGTTCCCCAAGAGAGACTTGACCAATTTGTGTCGGCCCTTCGGGAGGATGTTCCGGTATCTAGTATTCCTCTTCATAAGAAGCTCGATCAGCCCATGCATTACACACGTCCAAAGGTTCGCCGCATCCGTGATCTGGTTTTCAGTCAGGATAGAATTCTTGAAGGTGGAGCTGGACAGGATAGCGACCGCCGTGATATTGATTTTTTGGAAGAGGACGACAACGTTATTCGCGCGAGATTCCAATCCGAAGCGCAGGTAGTAGCTCAACTATATGGTTACTTGGTTGGGAAGGCAAGAAGGGCACGGGAATTGCATCAATTTACACTCGCCCATTTACAAGCTCCTGACCTTTCATCGTATATCGTCTCCCGGTCTGAAAGGATCGTTGCGTTGCCTTTCTTCTTCCAAGATATCCCGGTGTCCACGTACTGTGCCCTTGTTTCAGTCACAGATTATAGCATGGAACTCTCGCAATTGATGAAAACATCGGATGGTCGTCAGACACCCGTCAGCGATCTGTCACAGGACCTTAATGACCAGTTGAAGATCGGGAGGGCAACAGCACGGGGCAAGGTCCTTGGTCTCTTAAGGATACTAACTGCCTTGAAATTGGTTATACCGCTGCAACCATCGGACAGCACTACGCCTTATTTAACGTGCGAACCAAATGGCGCTCATCCTGTTCGCTTTGACATCGCACCGACACCCAATAATAACGTCACGACGGGAGTGACATTGTCGTATTGGCAATTCAACGTTATTGCGCCAATTTACCTTTACTCACAGAGCGATTTGTGGCCACCGTCCTTTCATCGTGATATGTTTGTACGAACCGCGGACGAAAGTATGGCATTTTGGTTGGAGTTGGAACATGCTTTCTTGAAGAACCATGGTTCTATTCCCGAATCATCCATGGACAGTATTACTGGCCCTTGTGTGTGCCCTCCTCAAGTTATTCGTGCCTTGCGAAAGCAACGGTCCTGGGTTTCTTCATATGTCTTATCCTGGAGCCAAAAGCAATACTTGAAACAAAGATGGACTGATCCACTGACGAGTTACACTCCCTTATCCGACGAAGATGGGGGCCGTGGCCGTTTGGAACATATTTGCAACATCACTTTAGCACCACTCGACACTGTGTACGCCTTCTTTGTTACCACACACGATCTTTTCACGAAGGAAATCACAAGAATTACCGGGAGAGATCAACGTTCACGAGAGGAGCATCGAGAGCGGCAAGCGACAGAAGACAGAGCTTTATTGGCAAAGAAAGCGGCAGAGGCACGACGGCACCTCGAAGCAGATTGGGATGCACTAGTTTCGCGGGTTCATTCGGGCCCATTACCTCCTGGCTCGTCCACAAAGCTGAAGGCACTTCGAACGCGATATTTACAGTCGAGAGCTACGTTGACAATTCACCAATGGGAAAACGCAATAGCAGAAGCGATACCTGGCTCAACACAGGGGAAACGAAATCTTGTCTTGCCTTCCTTACGTTCAAGTCCTCGTAGGCTGTCTCGCACTGGACTATCGAGGCTTTTGCCAGTGGCGTCGGAACAGCAGAAGTCCGTCAGTGAACTTATTCAGCAATATATGGACAAAGTGACTCCGGGACAAAAACCGCCGCCGCCAAAGAAGAAAGGAACGAAGTCTTATGGTAAGAGTGTCGTGACCAGTATGAATTTCTCTTCGTCATTCGCTTCACAGCAGGCAACGCCAACGAAGTGTCCACCACCGTACCAGAACCTCCACGTCGACAACGGTTTCAGTGGACAGCAGAGTACGATGAACTGGCACGCGATGTGTCTGTCATAATCCGAGCTCGTTGTCGAACCTGGCACCGCATGGACTGGACAGCAGTGAACCAGCTCTTTCCGTTCTTGCCTCGCAATAGCGTTAGACAGCGCCTTGTGACACTCAGACAAGAAGCTGGAGCCGAACCTTACCTTCGCGTCCTTGAAGATAGATGGCACGAACTTTGGCTGGAACATAGAGGGACAGAGGCTCTATCTGATGATAACCCTGGCCATCCCTCTGACTTTGACGCCATTGCACACGTCGAATTCCTGCGAAAGTACGTCGACAAACGGGCCTTGTGAGTTTTTGTGCTCTTCAGTCGAGCTGTTTGATTCATGAGCCATACGCCACAGGAGAGCTGGGTTGCCGGAGGTGGACGTCCGCCATGAACCCGGTGCAGTGCTCACCAAGGATGTTTCTGACTTCTTGTCAAGATGGGAGATGGGAGAACAGGCCAGGGCTACCGGCAAGATGGACTTCATGTGGAGCTCTATTGGGGATGAACATAGGGAGAAGACACTATTAGGAGAAGCTTTCTCTACAACACTGGCTTCCCCGCCGAAGCCCCCGCCTACTGACTCTCTTTTAAACGGCGTGGCTGAATCTGTACTTAAGGTTAGGCTCGATCAATACCTACCCGCCACCCTTTACTTACATCAGAGCCAAGATGACATTAACAACACCTGACGAAGACTATGTCGCCGAAGATGCTGCGCTTTTACTTGGTGGTGTTGGACAGCAAGAGATTCGTCGGGCTTCAGAGGAGCTACTGTCCCGAGGTGTCATAGCAGAAGTAGGCAACAGCCACCGTAAAACCCCAGGAAGAAAGTTGAAGATATCTGACTTGTGGGTTTAAGCCCGGTTTCTGCTACTCCTTCGTTGTTTCAACTAAACAGTGGAACCAGAAACGAAGACGCACTTGGAGGATGCTTCCGTCGTGATATCTTCTTGGATGCTCGCGCTATTGAAGATGTCATCGAAGACGATATTGATGACTGGAGGGAATGGCCACCCGTTTGCACTGATGGGGAAATGGCAGCGTTCATAGAATTAGTCTCGGAAGGAAGGGTGTGTATTCCTCCCCAAAACTTGTGTTCCAACTACCCTACACTGTGGAAACAGGTTGAATTTCATATTGACGTCTCAGAGGCTGCTGCTCATCGACAGGAGTTGGACTGGAACAGCAAAAAAGTTGGTTAGTATTGCATCAGCTAACTCGTCACTTTTTTTAATTACACTTGTCATGCAGACGACGATCAGATTGAATCTTCACTCACAATGCGCTGCCCTGCTTTTACGGCGGACCCATCCGAAAGTCCACCAGTATCGCCAGTGCTCGCCCCAGCAGCTGACATGGAACTTGATGGACTAAATTCGGAAGACCACGGTCCGAACTGTGGATTGCCTGCGCCTTCTCACCAGTCGTCCAAAGGTGTTGTAACGTGCATGGCTTGCATCGACGTGGACCAAAAGAATATTCTCATGGCGTTAGAGCCTGTAGAGAGGGGCGTCTGTCTAGATATTATCGAGAGGCTAGATAGGGCTGGACGTCACGGTCTGAGCTATGAATCTTTTACTGTGAGTTGACCTACCTTGTGGCATCATCCTATTCCTTCTGAAGCGTTTTCCCATCTTTTAGACTGATCCCTTGGGATCGCAGAGCGTCCACACAGCTGTTCGTCGTCTTACTTCCTCAAGGCACCCGCTCTGTTACTGGGTCGGATACGCTCAGCCAGTGTTAGTGAGCCGACGCCATATACGAGATTGGACTGTCTCACTTCCAGACACACCTCTTCATTTTTTATTCCCTCGAAGATGGCTCAACATCAAGGGCGAACAAATGAACGACATGTGGAACGCCGGCCTGCGTGCGGTGGTTGGCGTGCTTGTAGTTCGCCCGGGCATTTCTCAGGTACCTTTGTTCGTGCTATATGTTATCAGTTCGTCTCTTATACTTCATCCTCATAGGCTGAACTCAGACAAAGACTTGTATCGGTTTATGATCGTCAGGAGTTGAACGACCTGTTGGAGTATCTCTGGAAAGAAGAGGTGGTCGTGAGACAGGCGGAGGAACCACTTATTTCCAAAGATACTCGGGAAATAGGCGGAGCAGACGAGCAGATTGTATACTGGTCTTTGAATGCCACAAATAGCTCGTGGTATTGCGCCGAATAGCTATTCCCCGTCAATGTTTGCTTTGTTTGGAAAAGGTGGTGGTAGCCACACAATGTAGCAGTTATAACTAGTTGAGAGCAATGACAATAATACAGTACACTTCAGAATCGAGGAGGAATACGACAGCAAGAAGAGATGTCCAGAGGGGCAACTGCATCAATCAACCACAAACATGTGCGTCCTAAACTGCCCGGCAGCTCCGCAACAATCTCTAGCGCGAGGCAGCACTTGTCTCTCGTGGGAGGGGCGAAGCGTTCGGGGGAGACATGGACGAAGAACCCTTTGCTAACTCATCCTGTCGCTGCCAGATGAGCTCGGCCCATAAAGGATTCGGAGGTATGTGTCCAACCAATGCTCGGAAGACCTCGAGCCTGCAAAGTGGGTATATTACTAGGTGAGATAGAGAGGTGAAGCACAAATAGCCAGCTCACCATCTGGCCTTGGCCTCGTCGTTGTCGGCAAAAAATGATATTTCCTCATCGTTCGGAAAAATTAGTCGGAACGATCGCTCTACTCTATATACTTCGTCAAACTCGTTTCGGGAACGGGCAGCTGCAGCCAAAGCAAGCCTTGTCGTGGCAGGAAACATAGGGTCGTCATCCTCCACCGCTATCGCCTTCTTCAGATCAATGGTGGCAGTGGCCTTTTTCGTAACATCGTTAAAAGCGACCAGGTTGGAACCGATCACCCGAAGCAAACGTCGGCGCCAAGTCTAGTAGGGGAAATTGACATGCTGAATATCAAACAATGGAAGAGGTCTTGTAACTCACTCTACAATCACCGCCATTTTGTGTCAGAACACCTTCATGGTAAGTCACTTTGTGCCAATTGATATGCCGTAAACCCCGATGGCATTCTTCCAAAGACTGTGGGAGTTTGTCTGGTTCAATACCTGGCAAAGGAGGAAGTCGGAATATTTGGAGCACTATCTCGCCCATTGTCCACGGATTCGCGACTGATGAGGAACTGGAACTTCCCGTTCGTTGCCCGATGAGCGGGAAGCTCGTCTCGAATAGGCGGGTGTCACAGCGCTTGGCAATTTCCTTGAATGAGACAAATGCGCGAGCGAGAGTACCGTCTGGTTTGAGATATCGTGCGATATTATCTTCTACAGGTTCGGGTGTCGCACGCACCGCAGCCGCGATGGCGACCTTGTGCGTCTTCTTTGGACTAGAGCCAACCCCAAAGAATCCACGGACCCCGCCACGTGATGATGTCAGCGGCGGCGCAGAGGCGACTGCGACCTGAGCTGGGGTATTTAACCTAGCCTGTGCGGTTATGTGGGAATCGCGTCGAACTGTCAGAGTGAGCGTGAATTCAAGCTTGCTGTGTTCAATCCTGAAGCACGCCAAAATGAGGGGATATAGTCTCTGACGTCGATGTGGACCTACAATTCGAATTCTTGTTCGATTCGGGCATCCCGGGCTATGCGACACTCTGGGGTAGTAACGTAGTGAATACCGTTATTGAGGGTACACGTGAAGAAAGTCGGTTGGTTAGGTAGAGGAACATTCACCCCTCTAATACCGAGCACTGGCCAATTACCCTTAGCAAGGACGTACAAAGCAAATGAGGCGACATACCTTTTACAAAAACCTTGCCATGTGCTTTACCAGGTTTATGTTGAGCTCTGTATTCCTTAATCTGACGCGAGTATTCGTTCTAGTTAGCTTAATCGTCAGTGTCCCTCGAATCTATCAGTTTGACCAACTGACGACTTGCCATGTCAGATGGTCGCCGGACAGTCCGCCATGCCTTCCCGTTGTCAATATCGCCTGCCTGGCTCATATGCGACACTTTGTCATCTGCAGACGCGTAAATGGTATCCTCCCGCTCGCGAAGCTTATACATGCGCTACAATAGTTCTTGGAGTCAACAGTGTGAAAGCAGGGCGAGGAATGACCCACGTTCTTGTCCTTGACTGTAGGCTTTTTTCTGATCTTGAGTTCCCGATCGATGAGGTCGCTCAGGGCATGCTCTTCATCCTCTTGCTCGAGGGGCACATCCAGCAGGTGTGTATGGTGATCATCTCTTAGGCGACCGGCACGCCTCTGCGATGCAGGTTTCTGAAACAGACTTGAGCTCTCAGGAATGACGGTGACAAAACACTTACATTACTTCCAAGATCTTCAGCATCGCCTGTAGAAAAACTGCGTCGTCGACTAGGCCGCCCTTCGTGATATGTCGCAGGATGTTCATATTCAGATCGCATTTCGCGCTTACGAGCTTTAACAAACTCATCCCTTTGTTGGATTGCAGAATCGTCCTTTGGGGGAACGGGCGGGGGACTTGAATTGGTTGTCGCAGTGGAAGCTGTTGAAGAAGAGCGTACGAGAAAAGTGTCGTCCCTGACGGACTGGGAAAGCTGTGAAGGTATATGTTGCGATGCATGCGAATCTCGCGAAGGCGGAAGTGCGTAGGTGTCGGGAGAGGAGGGGCCAAATAAAAGAGGAGGGAGGGTGAGAGAGCTCGAAGACCCATGCCTCAATTGCGGAGACTCTGCAGCAGGCTGATGCTCTTTACGAGGCGTCCGGGGAGGGGTCGATGTCTGCATATGCTGGTTGTCATGTTCGAGATCGGAAATCGAGAGGTCCAGTTCCGGAGTCTCCAGTACGCTCGCGTCTGAACAGTCTACAACTTTTGCAAGAAGCATACTGCCATCGCTGTCAATGGACATGGGAGTGTCAGACAAATCCGCCACCGGTTTGGGATGCACTGCACTGTCATAGTCATTTGGAATGGGAGGTTGATGACAGTAGTCGCTATCCATGAGCGGGGTGATAGGCTCATCAGTGTCCTCATCAGTGCCCCCGACTTCCGATATCTGGGCCATGTTGACGTGAACATGTCCCTCTTTCAGTTCGCGAACATCCATATCCTCGCTGATGGATTTCACTTCAATGTCAGCACTGACGTCCATAACGCTGGCATTGATATTTGCACTCATATCCCCCTCGGTGGCTGCTTCTGTATCCACGCTTTCACCCTCGGTAGGCTCGATCCCAAACCCAGATTCAACTCCAAGCATCAGCCGGTCCAGAGCACTATGCATCTCGCCTAGGTCAACACCTGGATCACTAAAGTCAAATGGCGCAGTCATTCCGAGGTCAATCTGGTCAGAGACCATATGCTGAGGCTGTGGGTGACTAGGATCAGAAGCGAGAACGTCTAGGGTGGGAGGGAGTTGGAGGCCTTGAGAAGAGATATTGAATGAAGTCTCGGGAGTAGCCTGGAGAGATGCAACGTCCGGTATCTCGTCGAAGCCCTCAGTACGCTGCTCCAAAAGACGACGCCGAATCTCGTGTCGTGATATGCGGGGAGTGCGAATGGGTTGATCGCCTTCAGAAACCGTATCACTCTCGGCATGGGATACATCAGCCGGAGGCTCTGCATGCGGACTATGCAACACATGGTCAATGCTATAGGAGGCAAACGAACCATCAGTGGACGCGCTGATGGCAGGAGAAGATGGTTCTGGGAGGCCATATTCATCTTCTCCATCATCTTCAGTGTCAACGACCTCTTCCGAAACTTCGTCTTGGTCAAATTCAAGAACATCACAACGCTCGTCAAAGGTGACGGTTTTTCGCCGCTGTCGCCTGCCAGTCTCACTGACAGGCGACGCCGAAAGCGAACGAGGACCATGAAGGCGTTTTGGTGAGACGAGTGAAGACTTGGGAGATGGAGATGGAGACCGGCCAGATAGGTCTGCAATACGCGGGTTGCGGGGGGTGACTGGGATTGGTGGAGTTGATGCCCGAGTTGGTGTTGGTTCCATTCGGGCCGACACAGAGGAAGGAAGTGGTTTGGGAGGCGACGGTGGCAGCACTTCTGCTGCAGTGCTGGAGCGCTTGTCACCTAGGAAGGGGCTCTTTGTTACCACCTGTTCTTTGAATAAGCCCTGTAATCCTCGAGATTGACGC
>QFFB01015848.1:0-11024 GCA_003316465.1 Ramaria cf. rubripermanens
GGGGATATGTCATCATGGGGGATACATTATCACAGGGGATACGTGGACATGGGGGATACTTGGAGACAGGGGATACATGGAGACAGGGGATACATGGAGACAGGGGATACATGGAGACAGGGGATACCTGATCATAGGGGATACATGGACATGGGGGATATGTGGACATGGGGGATACATGGAGATGGAGGATATCTGATCATAGGGGATACATGGACATGTGGGATATGTGCACAAGGGGGATACGTGGACATGGGGGATACATGGACATGGGGGATATGTGGACACAGGGGATACATAATCATAGGGGATACATTATCATGGGGGACACATCGTGGACATGGGGGATGTGTGGACACGGGGGATACTTGGACATGGGGAATACATGATCATGGGGGATACATGGACAAAGGGGATGTGTTATCGTGGGGGATACGTTATCACAGGGGATACATGGACATGGGGACATGTGGACATGGGGGATACGTAATCACGGGGGATGCGTGAACATGGGGGATATGTGGACATGGGGGATACATGGACACAGGGGATGCGTGGACATGGGGGATACATTTGACTTACCACAAGGTGTTTGACTCAATGAGATGCTTAAAATACCGATCAATTAAACAGGCAACACTCGCCGTGCGAAGCACGGGTACCGAAACTTGTTAATAGATAGAAGATTCTACCTGCTTATCTAAGCCCCTGTACAATATTAAAAGGAGGCCTTTTGCCTACTTGGAGAACAATCAGTTCAACCATCTTCTATCCTACACAACTTGTGTGACTTGCACATCTTACTAAGCTGCTAACCCCAGCTAGGGTTCTTATACTTACTTAGTGTATTAATTCTCAGTTAAGTAGTTGCTTTACTGCTTAGCCACTTGGACTAATTTTCCAGGTGAAATTCTACAGAGTGAGTCTGACAATTGATAGTCTTGCCAGTTGCACTCCAATACCTGAGAGTTATTGATCAGTTGATTCTCCTGTTCAGTATCTTTCACAAGTCAAGTCAAGTTGCTTATAAAAGCCACCTCGCACACACTTCTCTTACATCTCTTGTTATTGTTGTGCACTGACAGATTATCAGGTCAGTCCATTTATAAACTCACCTGCTAGGTGTATTCCTCTTTCTTTGGAATATGCTTGACCCCTAAAAGTGTCCTTGAACCTACAGTCTAATAGTTTATTATGCATTGCTGCTAAGAAATGCATTGCCTTCCATCTGTGATAACTTGGACTAGTTATTGCACAGATTGCAACTAAGGTACAAATATTAGATTATTTCCAGAGTTGTGCTACAGCAGTGCTAGTATTCTATAAGTCTCGTATATGACATGTTCCGATAGATTGAAGTGTTAGCAATAACATCAAAGCCTTGAAGGGTTCCAAAACATAAACTGTTGTATATAAACTGAGGACTCATGCTAGCATGAATCTCACTTGCACATCTTAATCTTGTTATTAGATTGTGTGACCGCTTATCACCGCTCATATGCACATCTCCCTCACAATATGAGTGCTTTGGAAGTGGATATGGGTGTACTCATACACAAGTGCTTCAGAAGTGGATATGGGTGTACTCAGATGCAGGTGCTTCAGAAGTGGATACAGGTGTACTCAGACATGAATGCTTTGGAAGTAGATATGGGAAGACTCAGTTATGAGAGATGGGCAAGAGTGGATGTGCATATGGGGGTTCTCAGATATGAATCACAGGCAATTGTTGGTTACTTTCATCCCCCTGACATGTATTCACCCTTCCTTGTCTACTATGCCTCCTGATTTTCTCATCACTGTGTAGTGTTGTTCTTGACAACACTATTCAAGACATGCAGCTACTATTATATTGAAGTAATTTTGCTATATTCCTCTACTATTTTTGGCTTTCCACAGAAACAATCATAACCAGTACATTTATTGTGCAAACAAGCTCTGGTGCAGTCACAAGACACAATAAAACATACCATTACAAATTCTTATGATATATGATTTACTGTTTATGTTTGTGGAATATAATTCAAGCTTCAAATGAAGCTGAATCAAGCAGAGATTTGTTATAAGAGAAGCTTTCAAGATAATTGCAATATATGCAAAATATCTTAGTAACTACTTTAACTGAGAACTTCGAACAACTTGTGAGGGATGAGTATTGTTACTACTAAAATTATCATACAGAATTTGAACTATTTAAATGTTTCTAACCACCATAAGGAATATTTTGATGATTGCTTACATAATGCAATTGCAGGGATGGAGGTATGAACAAAAGACTAATTGTATGGAAGGGGGGGGCATGACACTAGATGTAGTGAATGAAAAGTATATTATGACACTGACATAGGAGTAAAGTATTCATTGGTTGTCCCACATACAGTGACAGCAAGGTAGAGATGTCTCAAGAAGACATGCATCTATTATTAGGTGTGAGGTGTCTATGTGACATATGTATGTGTGGGGTAGATTGATCAGCATCGGACCTGATCATTGATGTCATCATAGGAATGCTCAGTGTGACCACTTCACATGCCAGGATAATGATGGATATAATGTCATGGGCTCAGTCCAGTATATGTGCAACCTCGGTGATAGGGATCAAGCAGGATAGGGGCAGGAATCAATAGAGACATAGTAGAAACTTCTGTAGATAATATCCCAGTGATAGAATGCTGGGATCCATCAGCATCATTGTTAATGAGTGATTTATTTATATCTTTTGGTTAATTTATATTCATAACACAAATATCCAGAGTGAGTCATCCACCCTTCATAGTGTGTTGGTGTAATGGATGCAGGAGCACCATGCAGAAATAACAATATAGTTCCAGTATCTTTGGCATCCACAGTGCTGCAAAAAACAGACCTATGTCTGTGAAGATATGATTTCAGATATGAAAAGGCCTCCTCAATAGGATTGAGGTCAGGTGAATATGGCAGAAGGTAGTATAGCTGTACACCACTGTAAAGTAAGCTCAGGGGCACAGAACTGAGTAAACACAAGACAAGACAATTACCATTCCTTGCACATAGCAGCAACTTCAGCTCCATGGTGGATCACACAGTTGTCTAACACCAGCACACTGTTACACTGTGGCTATGGATTCATTAAGGGCAACAAGTCATGGATGAAATCCTTGAAAGAATTGGTGTTGTAGGCACCCTGACACACAGATGAATAGATGATGCCCTCACTTGCAAGTGCCAGTAAAAGTGAATATCTTGGTGTTGAATCATTATATATATAAAAGAACAAGAAATATAGATGATATACCCAGTACCACGCACAAATTGGGCTTTTGTGGATGCTTTACGTCCTTTTGGAGCCCATCCATTCAAACAATATGTTGTTCAACAGTCAATCCAGCTCTTATTGATAAATACTAGGTGTTCATGTTTTTCATAGCCAATACAAAAGGAATAGTCATCCCTTAGACCTTCATTATGTCCTGCAGCTGCCTTGGACAACTGGCGGCTAATTAGAGTGAAAGACATCAGGAATTGAGGACAAACTTGTTTCCATGTGAGGCCAAGTTCCATCAGAGTATCCCAAATGGTACTAATACCAACAACTACACCATATAAACATTGGAGAATGCCTTGAATTTCCTTAAGATAAAGGTCAGGGTGTTGGGCAATAAGCTGAAAAAGAAACTAATAAACTATTAGTATAAGCATCATAATTCTGTATCACAAGGACCTATTACTCACATCAATCTCATCAGAAGCCATTATCCTTCTCCTCTTTCTGCTCTTCCCAGGTTCTTGAGTTATAACCTCACTGGTATTGCACCATATTGCAAGAATGTGCTCAACAATGCACCATGACATATTAAGGTCAAGTGTGATGTCAGTGATCTTCTTTTTCCTAGTGACTTACTGGTAGATGACATGTTTTCTCAGATCTTCAGAGTATGTTTGGCACTGTCATCAGTGTTCAGGTAGGAAATAAGGCATGGTTGATGGCTATGTACAATACAATGGCTAAGCTATGTTGTGATAAAGAAAATATAAAAACAAATCATAAAAATATTTCAATCAAATTCCTCCTAGTCCTAGAAGACTAATGCATAACTTGGACGAATTATTTGAATTTTATCTACAGGATAAAAGTCTATAACATTTTAGAAACTGTTGGACCGTTCACCGGCCCTTTAACGCCCACTACATCACCGGATCAAGACCGGATTGTGGATCGAATCACATATGTCATTACCCCGCATGACCACTAGATCGGCTCGCTTACATAAGTGCCAAACCTTCGGTGGAACAAGCAAAAGAAATATATTGTTACAGCATAGAGAGTGCTGCATGGGACCTTCGGAGCCCATGGAAATTTGAAGGAGTGATGTATCACATACACTCACTCAATTGGATACTTACAAAACGGGTCCAGAAAATAGTAATCTATATTAAAGTTTTTTCACAAGCTTATTCTGCTTTATTTTCTCCCATCCTTTTACCTATTTATTGCCATCATAATTCATTAGAAGTACTCTACACCAAACATCCTAGGTAGTATCCCTATCCATCTGACATTTCAACATGAGCAGGGGAATATTTGCTCCACCCTGACTGCATTCATCCATCCCTGTAATTCATTTCCACCTCATCTGTCATTTCCCTTCGAAGATATTTTTAGAATAGTTCCAGTATAAATACTCCAATAGTTCCTAGATGAAACCAGTGACAAAATATTACCCAGAACTTTTATCTTGCACAAATCCATATATTTACTTGTTAAAACCACCAAGAAAATATTTCCTGACCTCTACTCGCTGTTTCTGGCAGCTCCAAAGCATTATAGAAATCATCTAGTTATCATTACAGTTCTATGCCCTTGAAACCAAACACCTTTACACCCAGAATTGCCCAAGGGACGTATATTTTTGTTATCTGGCATCACTGAGCCGAGCTCCCAGTTTGTCCCCAAGGCTGAGCATTACCCCACACCACGTGACCTCCTGCATCATCAATATGCGAGCCACATATGGTGCTATACCGATGAGGCATAACAAAACATTAGTTTCATTAAAAATACTATCACCAATCAGGATGTGGATCACTTTCCTCATTTTATTAATAAATAATTAGATACTTGAAATAATTTTTTAAAAATTTGTGAGAATCTTTAATTGCATGTGAATTATATGCCTATCAACTTTTATTACCAAACAAGTCAGAGTTCATCAGAGTTTGTGTTACCAGAGACATCCAATGTGCAAGACAGGATGTGGATTAGGATGCTGGCGATTTTTGGTCACATTTGGTCACAATTGTTAACATTCACTGCAGCCTGCTGGGCTGTCACACTCCACATGCTTGAAAGTGAACCTGGCTATCCAGGCAGTGTACTAAGACCGGCATCGTGTATATAATATATTTTACATACAATATGTGAAATATGATTTTTACCAATTATTTTAAGGCTGAATAACCACATAGGGGGGCTAAAAGCATGTGCTGCCTGCATATATAGCCTCCCATCTTCCAACACAGCTGCTTTTTTTCATCAAAAAAATGTAGTTATATTCTTAATATGTTAATCATAATTATCAATAATTTTGGGCACCCCCAAATGTTCCAGGGGTGGTGGAATGTGCAAGTGATCCACATCCTGACCTGATCCACATCCTGATTGGTGATAGTATTACTTTATATTAATTTTATTATAAAAAGCTAGCAAGTGAGAGAAGGTGTCACATGATAGTCACAAGGTCACAAGATGTTGTCTCACCACTATTTCTGGCTGGGAGGGCCACACATGCAGATATTGGATTTTTTTATTCAGAAAGTATATATATGTGTATAATATATATATTGGATTTTATATCAATTATTCAAGCCTTATAAAGGCTTGAAGCCCTGTACTGACTCCACATATATGCAACCTTTCAGCTTTTACAGCAACTGCAGTATGTTACTCCAATAGTTACACAATATTTATAGCACTATACTACAGTATTCTTACAGAGCTACAGCTATTATTGATGGTGTTTCCAGGTAGAGTAACTCATATAAGCCCCACATTTCCAATATGAGATGATAAGCAATAATATTCACATGTAAATAAAGCCCATATATATTACATTATTACCACAAAATATCATCTCTTAATCTTGCCTGGTTGAGGAGTTATGAAACATTCTTGCTCGGACGCGTCGCGCGCGTTGTTTTTCAAACTCCGCCCTATGTTAATACTAATAGAATACTACATAATAAGCTACCGTCCATAAGCGCCCCCACGTTCACATCATCAAGCGTAGGCTGCGGAGCGAAGAGTCGCAGTGCTTCATCACTGAGCAAAGTTTTGACAGCGGACACCCAGTATCCCTAACCCATGTCATCCTCCCTCCCTCGCTTGACGTCCCTCTCAACCCAGACCCTTACCCTTCTTCTTGAACGGCAACGTTTGCAATCACTCTCAGGTTCCGCAGAGTCCTCTGTATCCCTCCCATCGTCCTCACTGGCACATATCACACGCAATCTCGCTCAATTACGAGCAGGGATCCATGGATTAGAAGACCAGCAAAACCAGCGGGGTGGAAGGACAAGCGCTGATGTCGAGGCGAGTAAATTGTTGCGAGAACAGTTTGGTCGGATGAGAGACATGATGGGTGAGGATAAAGATAACGTTGACCCGTAAGATTATTTGCTCTTCTGCGTTTTCCATATTTGTTGACCGATCGGGCTTCAAGACTACGGCCATTATCACGAGTGTTTCCTCCTAATGACGAGAATGGGTCTGAACAAGAGCTTGATCCCATGATTACACCATACAGGGATGACCCAGATTCGTCTAGTCCGTATGGAGATGATACAGACAAGCAACCATTTGACTCGGCAGAAATGTTAGAGAGTCAGCGACTGATGATGCAAGGTATGATAATTTCAATCCCGACAGGTGAAATTATCTCTAATGTGTTACTCTTAGATCAAGATACCCATCTCGATTCACTTCACTCCTCTCTTACACGACAACACTCTCTATCACAGGAATTATCTTCTGAGTTGGACGTCCAGGCTGGTTTGCTGACAGAGTTGGATGCCGACGTTGATAACACAACATCTCGGATTGGCCGGGCTCGGCGTAGCCTAGATAAGGTTGGGCGAGGTCTTGGTGCCAATGGTCAGTCGTCAATCTCCGTTATTGCTGTTTCAGATGTGTAATATTCAGCGTCAAACCCAGGATCAACTGTGACTATTGCTATGCTGATACTGGTCCTACTCATCCTCATTATCATTTTCAAAACATAAATTATATATCAATAATGATAAACTGTACCTTGACGAGACTTGCGGATGTTATCACCACGGAGGGTCGACAACGTGCTATTGAGATAGCCCCTAGTTCCTAACATACAACCGCCCAATCTTCTTGACGCTTTGGAATTCCACGGTGAACCATCTGGCTAGGTTAGTAGGTGCAGGAATTCGCAAGACAATAGAGCAGTTCTTGACCGAAATCTTCCACAGTCCTATGTAGTTACTACGCCATCGTAGCGGTGCTAGTATAGTGGTAGAGAGTTATAGATGTGCATTCTAGAACATTGAGGATATCGGGAAAAGTAAACAACGACGAGTAGCCCTACTTAGTGCTAACTAATACTGATTGAACTCAGGACCGGCAAATTTCAACTCCGTCGGACCCTGCTTGTAATGTCGACTTCCTGCGATGGGAGACAAGTATACGGTCGTGTCCATAGTCATTGATGGTATCACGGTCTTATGAAATCTATTCCTTCCATTACTTAATCCGCTGGGTGAGCTGTAACTCCGGAGGGCTCCAGCTGCCACACCGGCACACGTATGTACATATTATCTTTCGGACGGTAGTGAAACCAGCGCCTCTCACCTTCAAGAGAAGTAAGAAGCCTTAATACGTTACTTGAAAAGACGGGCGGAGATCAGGGTTTACCAGGGCATCAGGCATCAAACTTCAAGGTGCGCAGCCTTGTCACAAACACGGTCATCGGGATGCACAATTAACCTACAAGCTTGCTTAGCTTTTGAACATACAATACAGGGTAATATAATTGTCTGGTATTTATCAGCTTTGTGGGCGCCATCTTCTAGGCACCTTAGTGGACTTCAAATTGTTTCCATCTGCATTAGGAGTAGATGGCTATCTTGATCCTCAAATTATGATGAATAGTGCACTCGCAGTCGTTGACGCTCCGTGGGGCAGGCATATCGAAGGCTGTTCCCTTCCTGGTATATAAACAACCTCTGTGTTGGAAGAGATGTTACAAGACACGCCCCAACTACCCATACTGAAATCGCCTAATAATCAATTTAATGCCTCTTACACCAGTATTACTCGCTTTTATCTCCATTGCGAGCTCAGCAGTTCAAGTGACTGTGAACGCAAAGAGATTCGCCTGCCCCGACGGCAACACTGCATCACACCCTGTGTGTTGCCCATTCTTTGCGCTTCGAGACGACCTCCAGGAAACCTTGTAAGGTTTCACCACTCTAAGTCCATAAATAAACTCATCGCTTTCTTGCATCTCAGATTCAAACATGAATGCGGCGAGGATGCACATGAAGTCCTCCGTCTCACTTTCCGTATGTCTTACATCTCCGTCAACCTTCTACCACTCACCATAAAAATATTCTTCAGACGATGCTATAGTGCACTCTCCCAAGCTCGAAGCTCAAGGAAAATTTGGGGGGGACGGCGCAGATGGTTCCATGCTCATCTTCCCAGAGGTCGAGCCAAATTTCCACGCCAACTTGGGCATCAGCGACAGCGTCAACAATCTGCTTCCGTTTCTCTCCAGACATCCCGTTACAGCGGGGGACCTTATCCAGTTCGCGGGTGCCGTAGCAGTCGGAAATTGTCCAGGCGCTCCCAAACTAGAGTTCCTGGCCGGCCGTCCAAACGCCACTAAGCCCGGTCCAGATGGGCTTGTTCCTGAACCCCAGGACTCAGTGGATAAAATTCTTGCAAGATTCTGGGATGGCGGAAGATTCTCTCCTGATGAAGTTGTCGCGTTGCTAGCGTCTCATACCGTTGCTCGGGCCGACCACGTGGATCCCAAGCTCGATGCTGCGCCGTTTGACACCACTCCTTTCACCTTTGATACACAGTTCTTTCTCGAGGTTCTGTTGAAAGGGACAGGATTTCCCGGCGGTTCTAACAACGTCGGTCGGTCAATACCATTCAAGCTTTTGTTCTTTAGTCTTTATGCACCCTTCGTCTACAGGTGAGGTCGAATCCCCACTCCCCTTCACGAGAGGTGACGAGGTAGGTGAGCTCCGACTTCAGTCGGACTTTGCCCTCTCTCGAGACAACCGTACCGCATGCACGTGGCAAGGATTCATCAACCAACAAGAGAAAATGTCTCATGCATTTTCGAAGGCCATGTCAAAGCTGTCTGTGATTGGACACCATCGTTCGAAGCTTGTGGATTGCTCTGAAGCCGTCCCAAGGCCTAAAATGGCGGCACGGTCCCCTGCGCGGTAGGTTGATAGACAACAGAACTTGGTACCATATACTGATGGCTTCTTTAGGTACCCTGCAACGAAATGCTTCGCTGACATTCAACAGGCATGTGCAGCGCCATTCCCTA
Source organism: Ramaria cf. rubripermanens (assembly GCA_003316465.1). Classification (NCBI taxonomy): domain Eukaryota; kingdom Fungi; phylum Basidiomycota; class Agaricomycetes; order Gomphales; family Gomphaceae; genus Ramaria; species Ramaria cf. rubripermanens. Next base: position 9,576 of record QFFB01015848.1, read on the forward strand.
GTCTCACGCGTGATCCTGGTGGTGTGTACATACTACATCTCCCTACGTTCTGACCTTTATCATCGATTGTGATTTATCCAGCCGTCGAGACGCTCATTCCTCATTGTCCTCCTGACAGCAATGGTACTTGCACATCCTAAGCTGTCTAGTCTCTCGTTGTTCAACCCGCCCCTCGTATATCCGAGTAATGACTGGCGTTTTCTCTCGTATATAATCATTAGCTGCTTCTTCTGAATCGTACGGTAGCTATGGCGTTAGTGTTACCTTAATTTCTCATAGTAATATATTATGCTACTGCCACCTGGTGAAAAATTTAGTTTATGGAACATATAAACTGATATGGCCATAGAACACATGGCCATTAAAGGTAGGAATGCGGCATGGGACCTCAACGTGGACTTCACAGGAGTGGTGTGCGAAGCATGGAATTGCAAATATTGTAAGGGAACTGGTTGTTCAACCAACTGGACTTAGCTGCACAACCAGCTTAACCCTTAGCTACTTTCTTTTTTACTTTTTTAGCTATCAATGTAGCTCAATTTTGACTCTTTAACTGGCCACTAGGAATTTCACAACATTCCTCAAAGTTCCCTTAATTTTTCCTTAATTTCTTCGGCAAGAAATGACTGGAAAACATCATTTCTTCGGCAAGAAATGACTGGAAAACATCATTTCTTGCTCCTTTTGAGCTGTGGACCCCTTAAAGCCCACAACTCTGTTTCTGACTTTCAATTTCGAACTCCGCAGGACTTCTCCACGGTCGCCGCATTTTCGGACTTGTGACCACTCAAGCACCCACAAGTCCAAAAACTAGGCTCTCCCAGCTTTTCCAGCTGAGCATCAAATAATTACCATAAGCAGTAGCAACTGCTGTGCAGCCTGTTTGGCTCAACCAAATAATGCACAACTTGGTCAATCATGGCAACAGGGCTGTGCCAGGCTGTGCATGGCTGTACAAGGCACTAGCTTAAGTAATAATTGATGGAGAGCCTTGATTGGCTTAGAAGTCCTTGGAACCTGGCAGTGTGTCTGTGTGGGAATCGTTTTAGTAGGAAGAAAATCACAAAAAAAAGCATTAAAATCATGTAAAACCAGTTTTTCCACTTTCCAGTAGCAAATACATGGAGCTGTTGGATGGGAAAACTATTGTTCAAACATCCCTCAATTTCTAGGCATTTTTTCGCCATTTATTTCGACCTCTCTGGCTCAAAAAAGCCTCACTCTGTTCACTGCAGAGCCATGGACCCACCTGCACCTATAACTCTGTTTCGGTGCTTCAAAATTCGAACTCCGCCCGGGCAGACCCTTCGAACTGGCGAACTGGATCCAATAGTCTCATAAATGACACGTTCTGATAGATTGCAGAGTTAGCAATAACACCAAAGTCTTGAAGGGTTCCAAACAGTGTCCCAGAAAGGGTTAGAACTCCCTGGAAACTGCCAGAGTCTT
>QFFB01015971.1:0-14116 GCA_003316465.1 Ramaria cf. rubripermanens
CAGAAAAATCATTTGAACTTCTCTTGAATATCCTATCAAGAAACATCCACCGAAAAAAGGTCTTGTAATATATTATGCTTGATTCTGAGGGTATGATGCATTTATGCACCCAACATGTTGTCCATGTGGCATTGCCGTTCTTGAGTAGTCAGTTTGCCATCCTTTCCTAACTTATCAGAGAGGTCAGGAATGGTTTTGCATGCATTGGTGTTTGAACTGGAAGCGGTTGCATTACCACGCAGAGCAGGAGTGTTGTTCCAGTCTCCAGAAGTGGAACCAGAATTGGAAGTCTTTTTGTCCAAGCGTGGCAGTTTCTTGTCAGAGGACTTCTCCGTCTTGAAGGCACTCTGACTAGCATTTTCACAGGAAATCTTGGTGTCATTCCCAGTAATGGGAGTCAACAGACTAGGCTAGCATACGGAGTCCGGCAAGAGTGTCTGGTTTCCCAACGTGAGCAATTTTGTCCTTGATGCAGGATGGAAGACCTAAGTAGAACTGTTGGCGTAGTGCAGCTTCGCCCCATTGGACTTTCAGAGCAAGTTGCTGGAAGCTATGTACTTCACGATCTTATGAGTTTCCCACATGCAGAGCTTGTTGAGTTCATTTTCAGAATCAGCTTCCGCATTGAATGGACCAAAGTTGCCATGAAGTTCCATGATGAAGTTGGAATAATCATCCGCCTAATCTGGAACTTGGAAAGGGTCCATTAGCATGGGTTCAAAATAGTCGAGTGCTGTTCCACGCAAATAGGAGAGGGCATAGTTGACTTTGACAAAATCCTGTTGGAAAGCTTCAGGACGGTCGCAGAAGTTGAGCTGGAGTTGGATGAGGAAGGGTTGAAGTTTCTTCAGGTCAGAGCCATCAAATTGATCCAGCTCTCAAATCTTCGTCTGGGGGTTAGCCGGGCAGGGTGCTTGTAAGTTCCCGGCTAGCAGAGCAATAGCACATGTGAGGTCGTTAGCCTGGGCAGCAGGCATGGGATTTCTAGGGGGGTTACCGCCAGGGGGGCCGCCACCAGGCAGACCACCGGGACCTCCAGGGGGACCTCCAGGGGGACCACCAGCAGGGTTGTGGTTTCTCAGGGCGGGAGCAGAATGTTGTGAACTTCCATTGTCTGGAGGGTCGCTATTGCCATTGTTCTCATCACCGTCATCACCATTATCTCCAGGGTCTTCAGGGGGATTATCATCCAGAAGATCTTCAATACAGCCTTGCAGCGGAACACTACGGGGACATAAGGGTGGCATATAAATGGTAGCATCAGGGTTAAGGGGACTTATAATATTGTTGGAAGGACCTGGGCATGGGGGTGTCGCATGGGCTCTCCGAGCAGTATAGAGTCCAACCATTTTGACAGTACCAGCATGAGTGGCAGTAGTTGTTGTTTGGGGGGGCATTGTGAGTGTCAAGACTTGAAGTTTGAATATACTGTTACGGGCGTGTAAAACCATAAGGCGAAGATGGACAGAAGACAGATTGGAAGGGACTTTGGCTTCAGCTTATATGCTGTGCCTCTCGACAGTCACAGGTCCCAAGATTTTGGAACAGAAGGTCAAGCTAGGTAACACCGTTCTGTGGTACATGCGGAGGTGCGGAAACGGATGTACAGGCAGAAGTGTACTAAGAGCACTACAGAAGGTTAACATGGGAAATGTGGTCGATATTTGAACTATGGTTACTAGTGCGAATACAGGAGCTTATATACATAGGGGGTATATGTAAGGAAGTAACAGTAATGAGCTCTGAGTCGGAGCGGAAGAGATGTACAGTATGGAAACATGAGCGGAGTCGGGGATCATAGGGCAGGGGGGACGTAAGCTTGGTAACTGAAGTAGGTAACCATCAACCATCAGTAAGGAGACACAGGTGTTCCATGAGGAACAAGGTTCCCTTGCTGACAGAGGGGCTGGGAGGCTCAGAGAGCTGAGGAACAGTAGGGGGGTAACGGAAATGAGAGAGCGGAAGGTGGAACGGGAGTGTGGAATGTACAGGTGTAACAGTGTAATGGGACAAGAGTGCACTTGGTGCAGATGAGGAATAGAGTGTTGGAGGTCAGGATCATCATGGGACCATGTGCTGGAAAAACTGCCTTTATCCCTAGGATTACCATCTCACCATCTGAGGGAGAGTTGCCATTTGAGCTGCACAGGAGGCAGTTCCCAGTGTGTTTGGCCTTTGCAATGACCATCAACAAGGCTCAAGGACAGTCTCTGGGCATGGTTGGGTTGGATTTGAGGTATCCAGTGTTTGGACATAGGCAGTTTTATGTAGGTGTCTCAAGGGGAACAGATTGTGTTATAAATAAAGAAGAGAAGTCACTACAAAAAACATCTAAAAATAAATTAACATCTCCCGCTCGTAACATCTAATGAATGCCTGGGATATTACTATCAGATACCCTCCTTACGACCCATGTTCAAGGACAGGAACCGCCCGAGACATTCCTCAACCCATAACACACATATCCCTTACGTTGAGCCCATGACCTCATATCCATCACTATCCTACCGACGAAGCACCTGCACGTGTTGATGTCCCAGCGGTGACATCACTGATCGGAGACAATCTTACCCTGCATCCGGCCTCGGTGCTCGGTCATATTCATTCCATAATTAGAACATGTCACATCAAGCCCGCCCTGCGCATACATCGCGATTGTTAAGTTCACGGACGTTACCTGGAACTTCGGAGGTCGGAGACTCGGAGGTCGGAGACTTGGAGGTCGGACTTCGAAGGTATGCGAGGGGGGTAGGGACTTGGCTTCAACTTATGGGTTGCACCACCCACTATCGTTTGATCCCTAATTTCGGAGATCGGAGGTTCGGAGGTTCAGAGATTGACTAGAGGCTCGGACTCGGAGGTATCAAATAATAGTATCTAACTATAGAGAGGAATGCGAGAAGACTGGAGGTAGTAACGAGGAATTAAGTCGATATTCGAACTAAAGAACTGGATACAAGTTTGGAGGACTATTAATACCTCATAAGCTAATTGTATCCTAAGAACATATACAAGAAGGATATAAGAGGCGTATAACAAGCGGAGTTCGGAATAGGGTCGGAGGTTCGGATCGAGAGAGGTACAAGTATTCTACTTTGGGTCATGAATGAGGATTATACTTTAAGAGGTAAACAACAAGAACTAAAATGGAACATAATAACTACTTCAGAGTTCGGAGGTCCGAAGGTTCGGAGCTTCGGTGTTGGATCTCAGGGATCTAATAGCAATTCCTGTCACAGAGCACACACCTCAGCTCTCCTACATGTAGCCTCCATTTCACATATATCTCACATGTTCACAATTACGCTCCACTCCCCATTCACTACCACATGACACTTAGAAGTGTCTACATGCAATCCTCATACCGCCAGGTCACGTGACCTGTACTCGAAATATTCATCCCGATTGATTTTCTACATATAAATAGCTAGTTTTTGCGCTGTGAATAGCAGTAGTAATAACACTCACTCATAACAGTTCGAAGTTCTTAGTTAAAGTAGTATTCAAGATAAAACTAGCATATACTGCAGTTTACTCGAAGTTCTCTCTCATATCAAACCTCTGCTCGATTCAGCTTCACTTGAAGCCTGAATTATATTCTCCTATTGTATAACAACAAACCCCAAATCACAACAAATTGGAGAAGGGTAAAGGTGTTGCTTGAGGAGGGCACTGAAATGACTAACATTGTATATAAAGACGTATTACTTAGAGCTACTTGAACTCAATAGATTGATTTACCCAGATGTATTTGAGTTGCTAAGACACATTAACCTACCAACCAATTAACCCCGTGCTTCGCACGGAAGCACGGGACCGAAGCTCGTTACTTTACAGGCAGAGTGTGGCGATTACGTAACAGCTCGGCATAAATCTTTGCAACTCAGCTGCCCGACCATTCAGACTCACTAACAAGACTCTTTTAACGACGAAGCCCAGTGAGTAACGTGTTTTTATGATGTTTGGAAACATGGAACGTCTATTGTTGTTATGACTTGGTCGGCGATATTCAATTAGGGAGAAATCGAATGGATTCGTCTTCCATCATACGGATGTACTAACGCCGACCTTATATCTCATAGGTGCACCGTCATACTCATCATGTCGGTTCAAAACAAAATCCTTCGCACTGCGAACGCTCCCGCTGGGCCACCTGATGAGACTGAGACGAGCGTAGCTCAAGCTCTGGTGGACTTGGAAAATAATGTGCCGGAGCTTAAGGCGGAATTGCGACCGCTACAGATCTCTGCTGCCCGAGAAGTGGATGTCAAGGGAGGGAAGAAGGCAATCGTGGTCTTTGTACCCGTGCCACAACAGAAGGCGTTCCGAAAAGTTCAGGCAAGGTGAGAGCAAGTCTCCTAACTATCGTAGACATAAACCTTATGATGCATTCAGGTTGACCCGTGAGCTGGAAAAGAAATTCTCAGACCGCCATGTCGTTTTCATTGCCCAGCGCCGGATGCTACGCAAGCCCACCCGAACGTCGCGTGTCAAGCAAAAGAGGCCTCGCAGCCGTACCTTGACAAATGTCCATGAGCGAATTCTTGAGGACCTTGTCTTTCCTACGGAGATCACCGGCAAGCGGACACGTGTCAGTGTTGATGGGTCGAAGCTCCTGAGGGTGTAAGCATTTAATATTAACTCATAACGCAACGTGCATGACCAGAGTTGTTTTTACAGTTTCCTTGATGCCAAAGATGCGACGTCCCTCGAATACAAATTGGACTCATTTTCCTCGGTATATCGTCGCCTCACAGGCAAGGATGTTGTATTCGAGTTCCCAGTGACCGCGTCCGAATAGGGATTATAAAATTCATCTGTATGGTTATGATCCTCTGACTCATGTGCAAATTACATACATGCACTCATGATTAAAATGCCTTTTATCCACTCCAAAACTGTGCAATGAGAATACTTGAGGCTGTGGGACATATTGGTATTGTGACTCACGTGACATCACGCCCCTAAGTCTTCAGTATGCCCCCGTTGTAACTATCCCCCGCGACGCCCCTCTGCTTCATGTCCTACGCAGTAACGGACCCTTATGCGGCTCATTCAGACAGTCGGTCAGTGGATTGCAAGGTGGTGTTGATGGGAAACACAGGTATGCTTGAAGCAGCTGGCACGCGTCTCCATGCCACCAAGGAAAAACCGTGCTGATACTCCCAAAGGGGTAGGAAAGACTAGCCTTCTTCAACGATACACGCGAAATACATTCGACCCGGTGACGACGCTATCGACGACCGGGGCCCTTTTTGTCACGAAGAAAGTGTACGTCAATGGTTTGAAGGTAAGCCAATGTAATTCCGTCCTTTCCCCAACTCCTGTTGATTTACGAGAAAAGGTGAGACTTCAATTATGGGATACGGCGGGACAGGAGAGGTTTAGAAGTATGGTACGTCCGTTGGTCTATTATTCAAGTGTAAATAAGTTCGAGATTTAAACTCGCTCTAGGCTCCAATGTATTACCGTGGCGCAAACGCGGCACTATTGCTTTATGACATCACGAATGCATCTACCTTTGAGGACGTCAAGGGTTGGCTCGAAGGTATATATACTAGTTATTTGCTACCTGAGAACATGTCTCAAGCACGTGACCAGAGCTCAAAAAGAACGCAACCAACGATTTGATTATCTATATTGTCGGATCGAAAGCAGACCTCGTTCAACACCGCCAAGTTACTGAAGATCGCGCTCGACTGTCGTTGCACACTTGGTTTCCCCCGCCACGCGCTCCAACACCTCCCCCACCAGCAGAGCCCGAACAACTATCCACTTTCTCGTATATACGCCCGCGTTTCACATCTCTGACATCATCCCGCTCCGTTCCATTTACCTCCTCCTTCGCCAAATCTCCCACGTCCGCAGTTCTGCCTTCGACCATTGAGTCGACATCGCGAACCGCAGAGCTTAAGCGCTCACAAATTGGTGCCCCTAACGGGCGAGCCAATGGAGTTCCAATCCAACGCCATAATACCATTGCAGCGTCCCTTCCCGCTTCTTCAACCACGACATCGCTGACTGAAAGCCAACCACATTCTCGTTTTGCATCTCCCTTGAGAGGCCGCGCAGGCGGGTACCTGCGCATCCAGAATGAAACCCAGCAAGACCGGGAGGTTGAAGAAGAAGAAGAAGAGTGTTCATGGGGCCTAGAGAAGGATATGAAGCTTTTTGAGGTCTCCGCGAAAGATGACCGAGGTTTGTCGGCTTGTTCATAATTTCTCTTTGACTTGAGCCTCATAGGATTGCGCTAGGAGTGCATCTTTTGTTTGATTCTCTGATTGCAGCTATCATCGCTAAACGATCTGTCATACGCGAGCGTGAGTGGCAACAGCGAGATAGCATCATTCTCAAGGACCCCGTGGCACCAGCATGGGGTGTCGTTGCAGATGAAGAAGCGGCTCGGCAGCGAGAAGCCATTCATGGTGGTTGCTGCTCGTCGTAGACATTTTCACTTTGCATCCTGTTTCGTTCCCTTTCTCGACGATCCAGCCCACATTATCCCGTCCACTTATTATTTTAGGAGGGTATCAAATCCCGACCTTGTCTGCCACGTTATCCCCAGATAGATCCCCAGCCTCATACCAGATTATTGTTTCGACTTTTAGCTCACTCCGCATCCTCTCTGTCCTCGTTCTGTTGCCAGCTGTCTTGTTTTTCTACCTCTTGGACTCGGATATACTACATACTTCCTGTCTATCTTATATATCATCAGCACTAGTATTTTCATTGCTATCTCCCAATGTTGCACGTTCTCATGTCTAGCCGCGACAATAAATTATATACAGGTCCACGGCATTAGTGTGCTACATATTATGCTGACGGCAGAACATAAGCAAGGAACGTCCAAGACATTGACGCGAGGAAGAACACAGATGGTGGGACATCACGGAAACAATAAAAAAGTATACTGGAGGGTAGAGATGGAGGTACTACAGCCAGAAAAGAAGGGCAGAGTTCTAGAGCTAGATTCTCATGAGGCATACAAAACGTGCTTGTCGGCGTGATCCAGCCACTCCCGAAGTGAATAGTCGTCCTGTAGGTCGGCAAAGGCGCCGGTAAGACTATTTCGGAAACTAACCGCCTGTATCTCGTCGCCTAGACGCTCACGGACCTTCTCCATGAGCTGCAGGTGCGAGACACGTGGGTTGACGCGGATGGCGATCAGGTCGTCTGTCCGGCGGTGGAAGATTTTGATTTTCAAGAACGCCGTTTGTGGATTGGTGGCCGAGATTGGAGGGTTACCAGTGGGGTAATTGGCTTGTCGTGAAGGTGAGGCGGATTGTGCATTGTCGGAGACACGGAAATTATCTGTGGGACGGTAGTATTGACCTGAAGCTTCCCGAGGGGAAGGGGCCGAGCGCGGGGACGGGTTACCAGCGGGCGAGAAGGAGGCGGCTGAACTTTTGCGAGTATGGTCACCGTTCCGGCCTGGAACACGTTCCGTCGGATGGTAGTCGTATTCACCAGGCTGCCCATAATCTTCTTCGTACCGAGAGTCACCACTGAGTCGGCTCGTGTTATTACCCAATGATAAAGCCCCGACGCCGTCTCTGGCTTCTTCGTAGCCCCGATATCGGTCTTGATCCTGATATTGTTGTGAAGGAGGCTCCGCGACTGGGGCAGATTGAAGTACAGTTTCTACGTCGCCAGGCTTGGGAGAGAAGAAGGATCGGACAAGATGGTGTCGGAGGACATGCTCCGCATTAATCTCTCTGAGGGCACATAGTTGCCTAAGGTAGTCATCCAATTCTTCTCGTCTCAGGGAGGTGACCACGTCGTCCACTTGAGGCACCGGGCCTGGCATGTACGGTAGTATCCGAGACGGCTCAGTTTCCGTCGGACCACCTTCCGACTGGGGCGAAGGCGGGCCATTTTCACGGCCAGCTTCGACGGGGAAGGCGTCCAAGAGCGCAATCTGGAAATCGTAGAAGTCATCATACACACGGAAGAGCACCAGTTGCCGTGCGGGTAGAATCGTGGATGAGGAAAAATCTTCGGGAAGGTAGATGGCGTTAATTCGGAACCAGTACTCGTCGTTCTCGAAATGGAAATCGACGACTTCGGCAGAAATGAGGATACCTGGAGGGATGAGATTGAGGTCCTGCATTGACACTGGGGTTGGAGGTCGGTTTTCAGGTTGGGGTTCCACGGGGGCAGGAGCGCGAGTAGAAACAGCGGGGACCAACGCGGGCTCGTAGATGGGCTTTGGGTGAGGTGGGGGAGAGACGTGTTGATTTCCCTGAGGCGGGGACCTCTCGTCAAGTACCCCGAGTGAAATGCTAGACTGCTTGTACTCGTGCATGGCACGCTTCCAGTCTTCGACTCTTGGAAGGTCGCCTCGCGCCATGACCCCCGAGACATCAGACAACGGGAGATTTGTTGCGGGATCGCGCAGCTCAACAAAGGAGGCCGGAATGAGGCCGGGGCGACCCAGCCTGCCTATGGGCTTGGCGACAAACCACTCCTCGTTCGACTGGGCTACGACGGTGATTGGGTCGCCGGTTTTCGCGTCAAGTTCGTCTGTGCGCTCTGCGGTGAAGTCATGGAGGACGACGGCATAGAATGATTGGTGTCTTGACGATGAGGCGGCGACAGAGGCGCGAACTGGAACAGACCGGGGAGGTGAGACCGCGGCGGAGGTCGCTGTGGGGGCCGCAGTGGGCGAGATGGCACGAGCCCTGAGACGGCACGCTGTGAGGAACGACGGGTATCTAGATGACAAGATGCTCACACTGCGTTGGCCTTGTGAAACTCTTCGAAGCATGCCTTTGGGACGAGGCCTCGCGCGCCGGAAACGGGATTGTGGGCCTCGTACCAGCCCTGGCCGCCCGAGACCTCCGACACGACGTAGAAAAAGTCGCCCTTGGAGAAACCGAGCTCCTGGGGGGCCTGAGGTCGATACGGCTGCAAGGCACGGATGACCTTTTGGGGGGGAAGAATGGCAGACGAGGGTTTGTGGAGAGCCGGGAGGGCGACGGGGGGCGATATGGGAGGCGTGTTGGACTGGTCGCGAGCGTTGAGGGAGCGACGAAGGGACTTCATGGAGGAGGGTTGTCGTGGTAAGGAGTGGGTGGGCTTCGGGTGAGGGTAAGCGCTCGCCATTGTCGAACCGAAAGAGCAGCCAGTATATTTGGTCCGATTCCGCGCCATGGCTGCCAATGGCTACGGTGTCAAAGCCAGGTGGAGAAATTTGACGTGCGACAAATAGTACTACTATTTCACACAACAATCTATCTGTTCGATAGCCCCTAAGGCTTGCCCAGCATCTGTCGACCGCAGCCATGGGTGCTCGCACGCCGCCGCAGGCAGCTGCCACTGGTATCTCCAACCTTGACAGATACGCTGCAACACGGGTCGTATAGAACTTGGTGTGCGTATTTTCCTTGACAGAGATGCTGGCAACACGGGTCGTATAGAACTTCGACTGCTTATTTATGCAGCCATTGCCAAAGCCAATAAATTAAGAAGGACGTGACCGAGCGCCCACGGGCGTACACAGCAGTAACTACCTTATTGTCACGACACGGTCCAGCTTCGCCCGCCATGGCTGCGCGAAAGCTACAAAGTATGTCTCCTCTGCTTAGCCGCGCCACCCACTAACTCGTTCCCAGCGGAAATCGACCGCACACTAAAGAAGGTCGCCGAAGGCGTCGAGCTCTTCGAGAGCATCTACGACAAGATGGCCGCGGCCTCTAATCCAACACAGAAGGAGAAGCTCGAGGCAGACCTCAAGACACAGATCAAGAAGCTCCAGCGCATGCGTGATCAAATAAAGACATGGGTCGCAAGCAACGATATCAAGGACAAGTCCCAGCTCCTCGACAACCGCAAGCTCATCGAGACTGTGAGGCTTTCTCAATCACCCCCCGTCTCTCACATGTGCAAGGCAACATCCCCTCATATTGACGCGCTTTCCACTTAGCAAATGGAGAAATTCAAGGCCTGTGAGAAGGAGATGAAGACAAAGGCCTTCTCCAAGGAGGGCCTAATAGCAGCCATGAAACTCGACCCCAAAGCTCAGGAGAAGATGGAGACCTCGTCTCTCGTCAGCGAATGGGTCGAAGAGCTAGGGCGTCAGATCGAGCAGACCGAGGCCGAGATCGAGACTTTGCAAGCAGGCGGGAAAAAGAAAAAGGGCAACGCTGCCTCAGAGCGGCTGGACCAGCTGGATCATCTGAACGAGCGGCGGCGCTGGCACATTAACCGTTTGGAAATTATCCTCAGATTGGTCGATAATGGCACCCTTCCCCCAGAGAAAGTCAACCAGCTCAAGGACGATATCAAGTACTTTGTCGAGACGAATACGGTACGTCTTGCTTGTGCACAACAGTCCTGTGCGTTCGAACAGTATTTCAGGAGGAGGACTTTGATGAGGACGAGGGTATCTATGATGAGCTCAACCTTGACGAGGAGGAGGAAGCCTTCGGCTTGGTAGGGGACGACAATGAGAGCGACTCTGATTCTGCCTCAGAGAACGAAGGTCAGGACACATGTACTGTTTCAGATTTCGCAAGACTACAAGAGCAGTTTGCAGATGTACCACCGCGTACACCGCTTAAGGACTCGAGTAGAAAGTCGACACACGACGACGAGAGCGTCTCAAGTAGTCGGAAAGATGAGGTGGGTCAGAGGACCGTGTTACACCATTGTCTTACACAGGAATGGCACATGCAGCCGTCAAGTCCAGTAATGAAGCGACAACCACCAGCCAGCGTTACGTTGCAATTACGAAGTAAGAAATCAATCAATCTTTTCGTAACCTAGTCTCACCTGGGCGAGCAGAAACCGCGGATAAACAGGAAGGTATGCGATATAGTTGCATCGATTTCATTTGCCACTTTCATCTCAATTCACTTTCAGCGCCGAAGCCGCCGTCAGCCAATTTCACTCAACAACCAATGTCGAGTGTCTTGAAACGACCGCCACCAACGACACTCCCGATTCGGTATTCAACTGCTGTTGTTGCGCCTCAGGTAGGCTCTTCTCCCATTTCAGATTAGTGGAATTTACCCTCTTCTCCAGCAACCGGTAGGTACTCCGCAGGCACAGGCTACGACAGCATCTGCGGCGATAGCTTCCACAGCAGTATCATCATCTCACTCTCCAGAATCCAATGCAGGACCGTCAGCACCTCCTGCATCGGCACCTGTAGTCTCAACACCCACAGATCAACAATCCTCTGCTGTAGCTCCGTCACCAAGTCTCACACACCCCTCGATTTCTGGAGCAAGTCCGCTGCTGTCTTCTGCCTCGGTCTCGTACCAGCCTGCGCCAAGTCAAGGGTCAAGAGCCACACCCCCGCCTAGCTCGTTGGAGTCATCTGGCAACTCACCGTCAAGCAGTCATGCCATGTCAGAGGTCGTGCCTGCAGCTACTTCTTCGCCGCAGAGAATGCCCTCGCGGAGCGGTCAGTTGTCTCCCCCGCATAAAAAAGAGAAAGAAGCTGAGTCGCGAATGTTTAGCGTCCATATCATCGCCATTGGTGCAATCGCAGCCGTATCTACAAGTGGGTCCACCTCTCGAGCTTTGTGTGCACATATAATCTGAATAGACATGGCAGTCCCAGATCAATGGCTCTGGGGTTCCTTTGCAGAGTGCGTCTCAAGCTCAACATGTTCCGATACAGCAACCTTCGCCTCTACCGCAACAGGTGCAGCAGTTCCCACCAGTACAGAGTAGCCAGTCGAACGGATCGTCGCCTCTGCCACCCACGGCGAACCCACAGTATCCTCCGGGTGTCAAGGTGCCAAACCAGCCTCAAAATCTCAACCTAGGGAGCGACTCGCATGTATCAATGCCGCCGCCGCCTTCACAGCAGCAGCAGCACACATCGGAACCCGTTGCTCGACCAACCTCTACTGTTCCGCCTCGTAACGGACCGGCCAGCTTCCCAGGTATGAGCGACTTGGTCGTGTCATTTGAGAATGCGAAGCAGAAGGGTGCGTTCCGTTGACCGCCGCGTTATGTGGCCGGGGCTAACCACGTCGTCCCTCGTCAATTTCAGCTGGAGGGAGGATGTCCGATTTGGGACAAGTCCACAAGGTACTCGACTCTGGATACTCAAACGTGCCCATGCCGCAAGACACGGAGAAGTGAGTCCCCCCTCTTTCGAGCGAGATCTATCTAAGCTTACAAATTCACACAGACCGAAATATTACGCCCCGCGAAATCCATACTCGACACCGACGTACTACCCTCAGTCGCTTTTATCTGTGTTGAGTAGCCCAGCGTTGTTCGCCAAGCTCGATGTGGAGACATTGTTCTATGTCTTCTATTACCTGCCGGGCACTTATTTCCAGTACGTGTCTGCCTGCTGTTGTGCTCACCTCTCCAATTATCTCTCGCCACAGACACCTCGCAGCTCAAGAACTCAAGCGGCAATCGTGGCGGTTCCACGTGAAGTATCTGACTTGGTTCCAGCGGCATTCAGAACCACAGGCAATAACAGACGAGTATGAGCAAGGGGTTTACGTGTATTTCGACTGGGAGGGCTCATGGTGTCAGCGTAAAAAGAGTGACTTCCGCTTCGAATATCGATATCTATCAGAGGATTGATCAGAAGAGAACCGGGACGCTTGTGTTAGCGCGCCGAGAGGCAGACATTCATTGTTTTCACTGGCACTTGACCGCCACTTTGTATCGACTTAAGCAGTTAAATATCTTTTTCTAGTTCCGCATCGAGCCCCTCTATTCTTGTGCCAGTTTGAAAGATTGTATGTTATCATTCTAAAGTAACTTTTGCCCCCAAGCTCTCCAGCGTGGCCTTCAGTTTTTCTGCGTCTTCCTTTGGCATGTTGTCCTTAACAGTCTGAGGAACAGACTCGACAAACTTCTTGGCCTATTGGATATAAGTATTAGAATGTGCGGTAGAGAGACACGGCAAGGCATACGGCTATTAAGTTCAAGTTTGGAATTAGGGCCTTGACCTCCCTGATGATTTTAGGCTTGGCAGTTTTCTCGAAGGATTCAAGTTTGACACTAAAAATGGTCTTCTCCTTCGGTTTCTCCTGTTTATGATTTGAAGGATGGAGGAGCGTTCAAGAACAGAGGGTATCAACGTACCTCAACAGGAGCCTCCTCCGTTTCCACGGGCGCTGCTGCAACGGGAGCCGCAACCGGCGCAGCGATTTCCTGGATATTTAAACGTGTCTAAACACGAACCGCGTCATCAACGTCATCAGCCAGCCCCAACACAGTCACGACTATGCGCACTTTCAATGCAGCGACCAAGTCGGCGGCCTGCAATAATGTTAGACCGGAAATCTGGTCGACGATGCCGTTAATTTGGGCATCTGCGATGGGCCCTTTGCCTTTCGTTGACGGTGGAGGCAATACGGAGTCTCCTTTGGGTGGTTTGTCGGTGGCAACGGCTGTGGCCATGCATCTTCTCGAGGACGCAAAAGCAATACGACACCTCCAAATAATCGTTAGGTTTGACACCTTGGAGGTTAGGAACAACCGCCTCACCGTGAGGGTCGTAATAACGGCCGTATGGCAGGAAGACTGCGTGACTGTATGAGACGTGAGGCTGAGGGTCATTTGGTACAAGACTGTTCAAACCTACAGCCATGGTGCCGCAAAGCAGCTTCTGTTTTTATTAGCGCCCGAGGCCTTCCTCCGTCATAGTAGAGTGTATATGTTACCAATAATTATTAGCAAACTGAATTGAAAATATCAGGCACACCATTCAGTTGAGCTAATAATTATTGGTAACATATACACTCTACTGCACCAGTCTACTTTGTCGAAGTGCCTATTCAAAAGGGTAATGGGTGCAAGGTTGTTTTCTTTTGGTCTGAACAAGGCACACACGGATGGCATAAGAAGACAATATTGGAAAACATTGCGCGGACGAGTGCTGTAAGTCGTCTCGAGCACAAACTATTGCACTATAATACATGTTCCTCATATCATACGCAGGTGATTAGGCGAGAATGGAGTCCATTGTGCTGGTTAGATGATTATATCGTGACTAAATATGCGAACCAAGTAGATCTAATGAGCATTGCCTCCCACGCCACGGGGCTATGTGTACAGCACTGGCGGCACCTCAACCCCTCGAAATCGTGATGCCGGATGCTTTATTTGCTGCCTCTGGACGTGACAGATGTGT